>JASAND010015324.1:0-151416 GCA_030248195.1 Trissonchulus latispiculum | reverse complement strand
AAACGTTTATGTAAACTGCTTTGATATTTCCACTCATTTAAATGAGTATTAAGGAGCAGTATGATGGGTGTTTAAGGTGGTGGTATCCTTTTGTGCAATTAACTTTTTGTGGTGAATTTTGCAGCGCTATAACTTTCACAATTTTGGGAGTTGGAAAGAGCTTTATACATAGTTCACAAGCTTATTATCTGGACGTTCACATGGGCTTACGAAACTGGCAAAATAGTCAAGTAGAAATTTTCTGACATGCTGACATCTACCAGGAAGACTATAGACCAAAACTTTTTGAACTTTATCGATTTCTCTATACTGAAGAATCGGCCAAAAAGTTCTTTTTGTGCCACGATATGAAGGACATATGGGCCGAGGGACGTTTTTTTGGATTTGGCTCAGCAGGTATTAACGGTCGAGAAAATCGGCCAAATGCACAGTAACACGAAATTTTGCAACTTCGAATTGAGTTTTCTTTTTGCTACTCAATATGTTCTAGCCTACGTAAACCAAGAAAAAACGTCCCTCCGCAGAAGTGCGAATTACCCGATTCTGCTCCAAAATCTCCGGAATCCGTCGAGTAGTTTTTGAGAAATCGATGTTCGAAACAAAATATTCGCAGTTTTGTCAAAATGGATTTTTCGGCCAAATCTCTAGCTGAAAGCAATAAAGTCAGGCTAATAGGCATTCACCAAAATCTGCATTTGGACGATGTATCGATTGAGTATAACTAAGCCAATTTCGTCCTTAACATGTGGCAGTAATTTTGAGAAAACTGATTTCCTTCGAAAATGGCCATTTCTCGACCCTAAAAACGGTTTTTTGCTTATACTGACTTAACCACTGGAGATAGCTCAAAGGTTGTAAGAGCAAAAATGTTCATTTTCGTGTCCTCTTTCCAGCCATACCAACCAATCCAGTAATCGTCTTGTCTACCTGCAGGGGAGCTTAAGGCCAAAACCCAAAACCGTCTTATCTTTTGGCCTAAGAATACGGGACTAAAATGTTAAAGAGCACGGAAATAGATTATTTCGTACGTTTTAGCCCTTTGCGTAAAAAGATTAAAGCCGGGAGTCAAAACTTGCGCGAAAGGAAACCAGCACCTTAAGATAATTAAGAAATGGTACTATTATGCACGATATGATTGTATGTTGCAGCGAATACTGAATAATATGCTCAAAGTATGTTGCAACCAATACTCGAATAATATGTTCAAAGGCTGTTAATTTACCTGTGAATTCTTATGGGAACATAATGTAGAGTTGTTGCCTTCAGCAAACGAAGGAGCAATGGAGTGCGGACGGGATTGGGATCGGCTTTGCCTATGACCATTGGCGTCTTCCTCAATGAAAGCAGAATTGTTGTCATTGAGATCGTTGTCCCCTGCAGAGTGTTGGGACATTCGTAACTAAAGGCGTAAGTGTAGAAGTGAAAGTAGGACCAATACATTGCAAAGAGGATACTCGGAGGGGGTAAGGGGTAATGACTGATTTGAAAAGAACAGTTCAAGGGGGCAGGAATCACTTTAGATTGGACTTATGTGTTTTGTAGTAGTTGTATATGCGAAAGCATCTAATTCGAGTCAGTAATGTTTCTCTCGTTTCATTATGCTGGCAGTCCCCGCATTGATGTAAAATTATTTCGTGATTACTGGATTAGGGTTACAGGACATTGTTTACAGTAACAGAGGAAATACAAAAACATATATTAATAAAATAAAGTAAACATATAAGGCGTTCCAAAATCGATGTAAATAGCGGTGAAAATTGAACACGAAAAAGGAGCTTTAAACTGATCACGAAAAGCGACGAGTGAGGAGGAGGAGTGATATGGAAGTAGTTACGTTGTATAATTTTGAAGACTGATGTGAAAAATGCATGTGCAAAACAGAGCATGTAAAAGCGCAATTACGGAGAAGATGAGAGGTTAAAATAACAAACATTTAGCAGAGAGAGGAATACATACAGAATTGATAAGTATGACGTAGCGACAGAAAACATTTGATACACGACAAAGCATAACAGGAAAAATAGTATGAAGAGATGGCGGGGGGCTGAAATTATTGAATTATACCGTAGTAGAGAGAAGGTGGGGTTGCTATTATACCGTAGTAGAAAGAGAGTGTATAGTGCTAATGTTATGCAAATAAACATTTACGATATTAAAAGTGGAAGTTTGCACTTCTTTGCGATTTGTTTTTATGTGAACAAATGTTGAGTATTAGGTACCGCAGATTAAGATAACTCTGGGAAAAAAATGAATGATATACTTGAATCATTTTACAACTGAAACTATATTTGCAAGCAATACATTACTAAGAATATATCATCGGTTAGAAGGTGTACATAAATATAAAAACTCATACAATGTCAGCGGTTGGTAGGTGTGCATAATTATAAAAAACTTACAAAGAAGAAACTTGCCATAAATATAAGGGTATCAACAATGACAATGTAACCAGGCAAGTGGAGGAGAGCCCTCTTATTGATGCATATAGTGGCAGGGCGATTATTAGAGATATAATAGTCCTCTTATTGATGCATCATTGAGGTAGGATTATTAGAGATTCGAATTGATGTTGTACTTTAGATTAGGGTAAATTGACAGCCTTTGAACATATTATTCAGTATTGGTTGCAACATACTTTGAGCATATTATTCAGTATTCGCTTTGCAGCTTTACAATCATATCGTGCATAATAATTTCCCATTTCTTAATTATCTTAAGGTGCTGGTTTTCCTTTCGCGCAGTTTTGACTCCTACGGCTTTAATCTTTTACGCAAAGGGCTAAAACGTGCGAAATAATCTATTTCCGTGCTCTTTAACATTTTAGTCCGTATTCTTAGGCCAAAAGATAAGAAAGTTTTGGTTTTTGGCCTTAAGCTCCCTGCAGGTAGACAAGACACGGGATTGGTTGGTATGGCTGGAAAGAGGACACGAAAATGAACATTTTTGCTCTTACTAAACCTTTTAGACTATCTCAGAGTGGTTAAGTCAGTACAAACAAAAAACCGTTTTTAGGGTCGAGAAATGGCCATTTTCGAGGAAATCAGTTTTTCTCAAAATTTTTTCCACATGTTAAGGACGAAATTGGCTTAGGTTATACTCAATCGATACATCGTCCAAATGCACATTTTATGAATGCCTATTAGCCTGACTTTATTGCTTTCAGCTAGAGATTTGGCCGAAAAATCATTTTGACAAAACTGCGAATATTTTGTTTCGAACATCGATTTCTCAAAAACTACTCGACGGATTCCGGAGATTTTGGGCAGAATCAAAATTCGCACTTCTGCGGAGGGACGTTTTTCTTGGTTTTGGGCTAGAAAAACATATTGAGTAGCAAGAAAACTCAATTCGAAGTTGCAAAAACTTTCACAAAACAATTGCATGCATTTGGCCGATTTTCTCGACCGTTAATACCTGCTGAGCCAAATCCAAAAAAAACGTCCCTCGGCCCATATGTCCTTCATATCGTGGCACAAAAGAACTTTTTGGCCGATTCTTCAGTATAGAGAAATCGAAAAACAAACGGTTTTGGTCTATATAGTCTTCCTGGTAGATGTCAGCATGTCAGAAAATTTCTGTAATTTTTGACTATTTTGCCAGTTTCGTAAGCCCATGTGAACGTCCAGATAATAAGCTTTAGAACTATGTATAAAGCTCTTTCCAACTCCCAAAATTGCGAAAGTTATAGCGCTGCAAAAATTCACCACAAAAGCACTGCACAAAAAGGATACCACCACCTTAAACACCCATAATACTGCTCCTAATATCTATTTAAATGAGTGGAAATATCAAAGCAGTTTACATAAACGTTTACCAACTTTTTTACAGGCCAATGTCAACAAAAATGTCCGAAATGTGACTGGAATAATTGATTCTATTGATCTCTCAGCTCTGGAGGCCCAGTTTGCAGAACAACGCTCTGTTCCTTTTAGATTGGACAAAATTCTGCCTGATGACGAAGTCATAGAATATATTACACTACATAGTGTGACATCACCGAAATCTACCACTCACATCCTCGGTTCACTACTACAGCTCAGCCTCTTCCTGGGACAAGGTAACCCCATCCCGTTCAGAGTACTCACATAATTCAACTTACATTTTGTAGCTTGTTCTTTCACATCAACATGTATCGTGTATAATTTGTTATCATAAATACTTTTATCTGTTTTCGTATTCTAGATACGGTTGTAAACTACGAACTCCCTGGTACGCGAAACCTGCAAAGCAACATCTCGCCAGTATTATCATACTAGCCGGGCGATCATGTACTGGAAAAACTCCTGCCATGGAAACTTTTTTTTCCGCAATCCGCTTATCGAAAGCTTTGGCGCAGAGTGGTATCACACTAAGTGCAGGGGAACATGCACACTGCAAGGCCTCCACAAGCATCAGAGGAAAGTAGGTACCCTTCATTATTCGACGCCACTAACAAATTAATTCGTGGCATGTATTCTTTCACGATATCTTCTAGGTACTCCTACAATTTGTAAGTAACTGCCCCAGCATCAACAGTTACCCATCTATTTGCCCCTAAATCTACAGAAGATATCGCAAAATGAATAACTCGTAGTCCTCATTCAGGTATTCAAACAGCCCCCACGTTCAAAAATTCAATGTATCGTTTAGATTAGGTCATCCAACAAATATCTAAACATCATTGGCACGTACATTTTACTTTCAGCTCGTGAATGACAAGAAGGATCCAACCATGGCAATTGTAAGCGACGAACTATACGGTGCAATTAATATGCTTGGCAAAAGTGGCAACGGCGCAACCTATGATGGCTACTTTTGGTTGAACGCGCGGTGGTCAATGTTTCCAACAAGTACAGCCTTGAAGCATACAGATGATGAAATCCCTGTCGATGCTACTGTGCAAGTGTTGGGGGCGTTGGCTCACAAACCACTGCTAAAGTTTTTCCATAACGCTCAAACGACAGACGGACTCTGGGAACGGTAAATTATGTTCTTTTCACATTTCCCCCGGTAACTTATGTTCTTTTCACATCTCCTAATTAATTTTCTACTTTACTTCTACTCTCTGTTTTAATCATGTATACCCTACTTCCACACTTTCGCCTACAGGTACCTCAGAATTCCTACTACAATGATCTAGATTCTCTATTTTAGTGTCATCCTATTTCCGGACAATACAACTTATCATACAACTACTGCCATGAAAAATGCCCAAACTATTCTCGACAGTCAGTACAAAGCGAAAAGTCTGCAGGAATCGTTCATGTTCGTGTGGCATTTACACAACTCAAGGTACCCCAAAACAATTACACTAAATTAACAGAATCATACTCCTCTGTCCTCCTTAGCATCCCTTCATATGTCCCCTACTTTGTATTTAGTCTGGCTTTTTCTAAACATTTTGTATTTCTCAGCATTAACACTATCATTCGCTACTGAATAATTGAAATCCCACATCATCTTTTCATAATTTCAGCAACCAGCCAGTATCCTACACCTGCTCTCCTGAAGCAATCGAACGACTGGAATGGTACTGGGACAAGCAAGTGAACTCAATTAATCATGATCTGAACAGCGGCCGACCATTCGACAGTAATCCGAAAACCATCCAAATCGGAATTCGCCTAGCAGTGGGTTATCACATTTTGCGCTACATAGTAATGCTGATGCGCTACGGAGATGAAGTGCCACCCTACTCGTTCATCTTGACAGCCACTGATGTGGACTGCGGGCTAGCCATTGGTGATCAGAATGAGGATTGGAAGAGAACTGTTCGTCTGGTAAAAATACTCTCTATAAAATACAGAATATGCTTCAACATTACTCCCGTTGTATCCATGCTGATATCTATGTTTTAACGTCCTTCGCAATAACTGTATTCTTTTTATCACTTTTGCGTAGGACGCGAAATTTGACTTAAAAACAAACTGTACAGTGTTCCCCTTTCGCACTCTAACAGCTCCACCAATTCACTGTACTATCAGTATGCAGTTGGCTCAGCAGCTGAAAACAATACTGTTTACGTGGAAACTCAACATTCACACAAGCATTTGAAACCAGCTACAACAATTCCTTTGTGTTGTATTCCAGATATTTGATCTGATCATAAACCCGCCGACGCCCTTAGCTGTCACTGGCTACACAACATCAACGTCGTTCGTGCAGACTGTGCATATCAAAGCTCTCTCTGTGGACGGAGAGTTTGTCGTCGGTCACAGTCTCAGGAGTTCTTTTACGCAGAAACGTAGAGACGAAATTGGAAACAGAGTAAACTACATTTTTCTAAAATATAATTGTTTATATCTAACTTTCTTATTTTATAAAGCTTTTCCTAAGGTGGTCCAACTATGGTTCCCCAATAATCTGTCCACCGACGTTAAATTTTCGTCCTTTTCCTAACATATAATACTTCTTTCATGTGGTCATTTCTAATAACATAATATTTAGTTCATGACCTCGTAAATGCAATTATTTCACACGTCAGTATGTTCTTCTGTCACAAATAGGATCAAAACTGTTATATCTAAATTTAATCTTTTCTTCTTTTCAGATCAATGACATCCTCCTGCTAGCTCCGTTCTTGAAGCCATTCTATAGAAGACAAAACAGAATTGTCTTCAAGAAGCTTCCCTCCCAAGATGTCCCAAATGAAATCTTTGGCCTCCTCCAAACAGCGCCATCTAAATATGACTACATACGAGAACAATCCTCGCGACAGGGGGTAAACGAAGACGAGCTCTTCCCGGCAGATGACTTAGAAACGGGCCCAGTGACTTTGCCACCCATGACAGACCGCGAAAAGCAATCCCTGTACTTTACAATTGTGTCCAAAGATCGTCTAATCTTCTATGACGACTCATTCACAATAATGAGAACAGAGCGCCAGATCCTGGAAGATTCTACACAAAATCTACTCCACCAAAGGGCCCGAACGGCTAACACTGCTAGACGTACTCCAAGAAGAACTCCTAGCCAACGTCTTTTTCCAACTAGATCTCCGTCACAGCAGTCTGACATCCGAAATCACGCTGGAGACGCTACTAGCAGAGACGATCAAAGGGGACAATGGACGGCCCTTGATCAACGCTGGCTAGATAACTTGGAAGCTGAGCTTCAGAATGAACAAACAATGTCGCCTGAAAACGGACGACACTCTGCGAATGCAACACCTTGTCTAGCATCCATGAATGTCAACGCAACCGAACCGGCGGCTAGTCCCACGGCGATCCCACCTGCAGAGGGATACAGCAATGCACAAACAGCACAAACGACACTCACACCGCAATCTACAAGTTCTAGCGTAGGTGTTGACATTGCGGCGCTCCCAGCTCCTGCAGCATCCAATGCCGCTAGAACCCTGCAGAGTCCTGAAATTAGTGTTCGAACAAACCATAAACGTCCGTCGGAAATCTTTCTGCGGAATGGCCCACCGCCCCCGCCCACTCCTCCCAGAAAGATGATGAACTTGCGTCGTAGAAACAAACAATCAAACGAATAGTACATAACGTCCACCTTGTCAGTTTCTTTTTTCGTTTGTGTGATCTATTTATTTTTCATTTCTTTTTTTCCGTTCGCTGAATTATTAGTTATTTTTTTGCTCTATTATGTGAATGTAATGTGGTTTTCATATCTTTTGTGGTAATGCCGCAATCTTCTGTCAGTTTTGCTTTGTTATTTTTATTGTGTCAACGTTATGCTGTTACCGTTTATTTCTGTATCTCGTATTCTTTTTCTTTCCCCTTTCTGAAATTCAACGGCTTCTTCTATTCTATTATTTCGACTCTCTTCCCCTCTACTACCCTAGCAATGATAACAGTCACGTTATTCTTTTTTCTCTTATTCTGCAACTAACACTACTTTTCTCGATACATGTTAATTTACGTTTTCCTCCATAAGCCTCTCAGTGTGTTTTGTATTTGTTCGTTCGTCACACTGTTGTTTTGCTGCTTCTCTCTTTGTTTTGTATTTGTTTGTTCGTCACACAGTTGTTCTGCTGCTTTGTCTACTGTTTGCTCTTTTTTCCGTAAAATTGTGCTTATCTTTCCAAATATTCCCTGATAACTCCCCTATTTTGATGCCTCTGCTACATAACAACATATTTGACCGCAGCAGTTGCACCCCTCCCTAATAAACTGTATTCTCCATAATTTAAATAAAATTTATTTTTATCATCTGTTTCATATGAACAAATGGATATTACATATTTCTTAACTAAATTAACATGCCCCTCTCGATCCTGCCACCTTTTTCACCCTTCCGTTTGATTATACCTTTCCACTCTCCTGTCTTCACACTACCAACATTACGCGCTACTTCCTCTCGTCTTATGACTGTTTAAGAATTCTTCTGTGGAACTTATCGTCTTTGTTCTTTTTTCCTTTCTGCTTGCATTGTCATACCAACTTCTTTGTTACTATGTTTTTGTTTGCCTGTCTCATTCTTATTGTTTTGCTGTACTCCTTTATTGTAATGAACTTCTAATATTCACACACATCTATTTTGTGTCTGAAAAACACATTTTACAATACCGCAATTACAGATCATTCATTTGGTTACTTTACTCATTTTTACTTTTTGAATAATTTTGTCTGGAATTGCACATTATTCTCATAATATTATCTGTTCTGATTTACACATATTCTGTTTCCCATCACTCTGGATACTGTTTTTTATAGTAACATTTGCTATATAACTTGTCCTATTCTACGTTCTGCTGTCATCGTCCCCGCCCCTTTTGTTTTTGCGTCTGTGCCCGTCTTTCTTCGTACAGTATTCTATTTTCTGTTTCGTTATCTCTGTTTTTCAGTAATATTGGTAGTTGTTTGTTTGTAGAGCATACTAGTTTTCTCTGCATTTCACTAACATAGTTTTTTCTTTGTATTACGTGCATGTATTTTGTAATAGTAAAATTTTTTCGTTCGCATTTATTTCTTTCTTTTTCCCGTCCCTTTTCAGAGTTACCGTATTGTGTCATAGATTCTTTTTAGTTGGAGCGTTTACAAGCAAACGTTACAATTTCTTGTGCTCATAGTTAAGTGTTCGCAGGCTAAATGCATCTAGTGAACAAGGGGCACCCCTTACGTTCTCAGCCAAACAAAGCCAAGAGCAAACCTCGTTCAGCCTAACCTCTTAGATCACTATAATGGAATATCCACATTAAACTTGCGGATAATTATGTCAGTTAAAAGCATGATCTGTAGCTTTTTTAGTTACTACATTCTGCAGCTTTCCTCCTGCAGCTCCTGCCCCCTACACTACAAAGTCGATAACAAGTTCTCCATTTCTCACTGCTATTTAAAAATCTTCATACACATTCTTTCCAGCTCTTATGTGCAACATCAGCCCGCTGAGTGTGAACTCACTGTAATGCTATATCCACATTACACTTGTGGATAATTATGTCAGTTGTAAGGATGATCTGTAGCTTTTTTAGTTACTACATTCTGCAGCTTTCCCCCTGCGGCTTTTCAGATACGTCTTGTCTAGTTATAACGATGTTACTATGTGGCTTACGGTGTACTGGTTGCTGATTCAATTTTTTTTTCCTTTTATATTGTTTACATACTCACTATGTTTTCTGCAGTTTTCATATATGTGCAAACCATCTATAGTAAAACTTAACATATATTTTTAACATGACATCACTTTTTGCACCTACAGTTTCTAAAACAACCTTTGAACATTAGTCAAAACCATCCATGTTACTGAAACCGAAAAAAAATTTGCATAAAAAACAGATTTCGGGAAATATGGCAAACCAGATGTCCAAAAGCACAAATAAATTGTATCGTCCCCGCATCACGTCAGGCCAACACAGGCCCAAAATAGACCAAATCATCCGCCAACTAACAGAACCGATATGTATAAAATTTTAGCAACCAGTTCCTTCCGATCCACATCAAGCTTTATCAAGTTGGCTGATCTGACGCAATCCAATTCACTACTCTGCATTCCTCGACTCTGTTTTACCCGCTAAACAAACATTTCACATTACTTCCCCTCCTTTCCCCGACTGTTGCACCTTACAAGAACCGTCTTCTCCTCAACCTACTAACACAACGGATTTCAATAGCTGGTTTATTGAACATTACTACCAATTGGCATCTAAATCCATGCACTAAGTGCAGAGGTTCAAAAACTCAAAGTTGCAGCTTAATCTCCCACCTACATGGATATGTATTAACTTGCATTCTTATTTTTTCATATGTGATGTTTAACGATACACTGCAACGTTTCCAAATCAAAATATTTATTTTCAGATGTCTCGCCGAAACCAGAACAATCATTGCAATCGCAACAGCAAAAACTTCCCTTCTGCTGGTATCAGGAAACGGTATATTCCCATACATGATTACCGAGCCAAGACCAACACTCTATATTTTCTCCGTTTCCAACAGAATCTTCTGTAATTAATAGATTTGTGTAATTATAAATATATATATATCTAGAATACCACTTACTAGTAGATCCAACCATTTCCACCAATTTCATCAATGTTTCAGGTCACATTCAGTGAGTTGCACACTCGAACTGGCTCGTGGCGACATCAAACGGGATGTAGCGACAAAAATCGATTCAGATTTTGTGTGAGTTAGGGATTAACATCTTTAACCTTTTTTGAAAACATTTTGCTGTATAAATTCATCCCCTATGCTCAAATCAGGAAACAAAACCACTCGCCTTTTTGTGTTAGTGTGGTTTTTGTCTTTCTTGGTTTGCTCTTTTTTTTGTTGTTTTCCTTGCCTATTTCCCCTGTAGAAGCTACTTTCTTTACTGTCGTAGCTATACGCTCACCCTCAAAGGGGGAATAGGAATTAAGCTAACTGTTTTTTGCCTTTGTACGAACACTTTGTTTATGCTTAGTTACTGTTGTAAGTGTGCCTTTTCTCAATACTAATGGATGTATTGTGCGTTGCGTCTATCTGTTTATAGAACATGCTTATGGCTTTTTCTGTTTCGTTTATGATGTTCTTCTGTTTACTGCCATTTTTCTCATTCCCCAATCTTCATCCAGCCGTGCCCCCTTTATCGTTTGGTGGCCCTACTCTCCATGATATTTTATTGCTCAGTCACCCAAATTCAGAAGTTTCGCCCACCCCGTGCAACTTTTAAACAACAACAAATTCGCTAATATAATGTATCCTATCTGCCCCCCCCCTGTCCGTTCCAATTCCATCAGTCATTGTCTAATTTCTTCTACCTACATTGGTTTTTACATTCACAGAAGAATCACACAAATCATTATGTTTTAGAGTAGACCTTCTCGACTGCAGCGAGGAAGACGAACAGAAATCAGAAACTGGCCAAGAACGGGGGCAGACAGCAACTCCAGAAAAAGCGCCTATAGGATCCCCGACAGTTGCCAATGATCAGTCACATAATTCTGATAAAGACGCTGTTTCAATTGTTTATGTGTAAGTAATGCTCACATTTACTCAAAATGCTATGCTGTTCACACAGAACGTGTTTAACCAAACATTACCCTTTCGTTATAGGGCGTCAATTGCTCCGAAAAAGCCAGAGGACCCTAACAAACTCAAGCAGAGCCTCATTACAGATACATTTCGATCGACAAGCAAAACATCAAAATCAAGAGGGTAGGTAAGAGTAATACAAAACCAACAGTAATATCCCTATTACAGGCGGGACTATGACTCGGCAAATACAGATGATGCATTGGAAACACACAAAAAAACAGACTTTTCCCCCCCCCCCCTTTCATTTTTTTTTTCTCCCCTCCTTCTCACTAACATTCTTCTTTTTCCCTTTTCTCTTTTCTCTTTCTCTTTTTCTTCCTTTCCCCCCTCTTCTTTTCTTTCTCTCCTTTTTCTTTCCCTTTTCTTCCCCTTCTTTCCTTATACCTTCTTTTCTCTCCTTTCTCTTTTCCTCCCCCAAAACCCCTCGACTTGCAGATTATATTCCAACTATCCCTCTTCCCACCTATACCCACCCCCCCCCCCCTCTTCTCTTCTTTAGGAATTATTCCTTAAATAATTTATTTATTCCTCTTCTACTTACCTCCCTCCTACTTATTTTAACTACACTCTACGATTTAACAACCCTCCTCACAATCACAATAACCAATAACTCCACACACTTTCTTTCTATTCTAAACACTTACACTCTTCCCACCCCAATTATCCTCTCTTCAACTTTACATCTACTAACACACTCCAACTATTTTATTCTAATAAAATCCACCTCACCACTAAACACCCACACACCACATTCCAATCTCCTCTTACAACAACCTAACTATACTCAACACTATCTCTAAAATATACCCCCTCACCCTCCCCTTTTAAACTTTCATAACTTAAACCACTTATAATATCTTTCCATCACCCACTCTTAAACTACTCATTTACATTCTCATACTACCCTACTTTTCCTTTAATCCTTCTCTCTTCTTTACCTAGAATTAACATTTCCTCTTCCCCTCCCCTATACTAATATTTACTATATTCTCACTATTTTCACACTCCTAACACAACGACCAAATATTATTATTTATATACCATAATACACAACACCAGAAAACTTTAAACTCTTTACCTCCTCTCTCTCTCACCCATCTCTTCTTCTACCTTACTCCCTCCTTATCACCTCCCCCCTCACTCCTCTCACCCCACTACATATCTAATATTATTATACCCACAACTCTCCTTAATACCAACGTAATAACTTAAACTATTATTTTCACAACTTAACTTATATTTACTTTATATAATCCAAAGGGAGGTATTCTTTAATATATTTTTATTACCCATTCTTAGAGGAATTAACTTTCCTTCTCCTCACAGACTCTTCCCCCTTCCCCCTGATGTGACGGATCTTCTATCTAGATAATTATACTTTAGAAGGTTAATTAATACCATCCCTACAGAATTAACTTTTAATACCAACGAATATCATCTACTTTCCATTGGTTAATTGAATTATCCCACACGATTTCCCAATCCATTATTATTAATATTACTGAATGTAAATTACGATACTAAATAAATCTATTTTTAAATAAACCTAATATACTACACGATAACTACCTATTTTTGTTTTGCAGATGAATACGTTGGAATTTCCAGATGGGACCCTTTTCCTCTCCTGAACGCTGGGAAATCCTAATGATATAAGAAACTTACAAATTATTTTACATAACTTGGACTTAACTCCCTACTTTTGGTAATTTCACATGTATTTCAGCAATTCTTTTTCATAGAAAGGATACTAGGCTTGTCCCCATATACGAGATGGGGCGAATTTTTCCCTATTTTGACAAGGTTAAAAAAAATTATATATAAATTACTATAGAGAACTATTCACTGATACAGTAAATTAATACAAATAATATTACCGAACGAGATGAAACCTCTTTTTGCTGAAGGTCGGCGTATGCGCCGTGGGATTAGCTTTTGAGCCGACCTCCCCTCTCAAACAGCAATGAAGGATTTCTTTTTTCGGCCTCGAAATAATGAAACCTAAGAAAATTCATTTCGACTTTACCCCTCCTGCAGGAATCTAATTCAAAATTTTAACACATTCAAAACTACTACCTTTTTTCTTTTCACACGCAGATCTTCCAATTCATGACATCTTACACGCTGCCACCTCAACTCCTAAAATATTAAATATACTAATAAGAAAACATATCATACATAATTACTATAATTTCTGGAAACTAGATGGAGGAAATTAACGAATCCAACATGAACCGTATAGACGACCGACGGAGGGCCACTCAAATTCTCAATGCTCATCTTGACTTCCGAGTCATATCCCCCTGTAATAGGGATATTACTGTTGGTTTTTACTCTTACCTACCCTCTTGATTTTGATGTTTTCTTGTCGATCGAAATGTATCTTAATGACTCTCTTGAGTTGTTAAGGTCCCTCTTTCCGGAGCAATTACCCTATAACGAAGGCTTCTTTGGTTAAACACTTCTGTGTGAGCAACTACCATTGAGTAAATTGACTTACTACACATAAACAATTGAAACCTCTTTATCAGAATTATGTGACTATCATTAATAGGAATCTATATACTTTTCCAGGTTACTATTTTCTCCCCGTTCTTATTGAGTTTCTGATTTCTTTCTCTTCCTCGCTGCAGTGAGGTCTACTCTAAAACATAATGATTTTGTGATTTCTTCATGATAAACGAAATTGAATAGAAGAATTAGACATGACTGATGGATAAGGGCGGCGATGGTACTTATATTACGAATAAAAATTCTCGATGCGAACTTCTGAATTTGTCCTATATCGGATAGAGCAAACGATAAAGGGGGGGGAACTGGCTGGATGAAGATTGGAGAGAATGAGAGAAAATGGACAGTAAACAGAAGAACATCCATAAACGAAACAGGAAAAAGCCATAAGCATGTTCTATAAACAGATAGACGCAACGCACAATACATCCATTAGTATTGAAAAGGCACACTTACAACAGTAACTAAGCATAAACAAAGTGTTCGTACAAAGGCAAAAAACAGTTTTAGCTTAATTCCTATTCCCTTTGAGGGTGAGCGTATAGCTACGACCGGAAAGAAAGTAGCTTCTACAGGGGAAATAGGCAAGGAAAACAACAAAAAAAAGAGCAAACCAAGAAAGACAAAAACCACACTAACACAAAAAAAGGCGAGTGGTTTCTTGTTTCCTGATTTGAGCATAGGGGATGAATTTATACAGCAAAATGTTTTCAAAAAAGGTTAAAGATGTTAATCCCTAACTCACACAAAATCTGAATCGATTTTTGTCGCTACATCCCGTTTGATGTCGCCACGAGCCGAGTTCGAGTGTGCAACTCACTGAATGTGACCTGAAACATTGATGAAATTGGTGGAAATGGTTGGATCTACTAGTAAGTGGTATTCTAGATATATATATATTTATAATTACACAAATCTATTAATTACAGAAGATTCTGTTGGAAACGGAGAAAATATAGAGTGTTGGTCTTGGCTCGGTAATCATGTATGGGAATATACCGTTTCCTGATACCAGCAGAAGGGAAGTTTTTGCTGTTGCGATTGCAATGATTGTTCTGGTTTCGGCGAGACATCTGAAAATAAATATTTTGATTTGGAAACGTTGCAGTGTATCGTTAAACATCACATATGAAAAAATAAGAATGCAAGTTAATACATATCCATGTAGGTGGGAGATTAAGCTGCAACTTTGAGTTTTTGAACCTCTGCACTTAGTGCATGGATTTAGATGCCAATTGGTAGTAATGTTCAATAAACCAGCTATTGAAATCCGTTGTGTTAGTAGGTTGAGGAAAGCGGTTCTTGTAAGGTGCAACAGTCGGGGAAAGGAGGGGAAGTAATGTGAAATGTTTGTTTAGCGGGTAAAACAGAGTCGAGGAATGCAGAGTAGTGAATTGGATTGCGTCAGATCAGCCAACTTGATAAAGCTTGATGTGGATCGGAAGGAACTGGTTGCTAAAATTTTATACATATCGGTTCTGTTAGTTGGCGGATGATTTGGTCTATTTTGGGCCTGTGTTGGCCTGACGTGATGCGGGGACGATACAATTTATTTGTGCTTTTGGACATCTGGTTTGCCATATTTCCCGAAATCTGTTTTTTATGCAAATTTTTTTTCGGTTTCAGTAACATGGATGGTTTTGACTAATGTTCAAAGGTTGTTTTAGAAACTGTAGGTGCAAAAAGTGATGTCATGTTAAAAATATATGTTAAGTTTTACTATAGATGGTTTGCACATATATGAAAACTGCAGAAAACATAGTGAAGTATGTAAACAATATAAAAGGAAAAAAAAATTGAATCAGCAACCAGTACACCGTCAAGCCACATAGTAACATCGTTATAACTAGACAAGACGTATCTGAAAAGCCGCAGAGAAAGCTGCAGAATGTAGTAACTAAAAAAGCTACAGATCATCCTTACAACTGACATAATTATCCACAAGTGTAATGTGGATATAGCATTACAGTGAGTCACACTCAGCGGGCTGATGTTGCACATAGAGCTGGAAAGAATGTGTATGAAGATTTTTAAATAACAGTGAGAAATGGAGAACTTGTTATCGACTTTGTAGTGTAGGGGGAGGAGCTGCAGGAGGAAAGCTGCAGAATGTAGTAACTAAAAAGCTACAGATCATGCTGTCTGATATTATCCGCAAGTTTAATGTGGATATTCCATTATAGTGATCTAAGAGGTAGAAGTGAACGAGGTTGCTCTTGGCTTTTGTTTGGCTGAGAACGTAAGGGGTGCCCCTTGTTCACTAGATGCATTTAGCCCTGCGAACACTTGAACTATGAGCACAAGAATTGCAACGTTTGTTTGTAAACGCTCCAACCCAAAAGAAAATCTATGACACAATACGGTAACTCTGAAAAGGGACGGGAAAAAGAAAGAAATAAATGCGAACGAAAAAAATTTTACTATTACACAACTACATGCACGTAATACAAAGAAAAAAATATGTTAGTGAAATGCAGAGAAAAACTAGTATGCTCTACAAACAAACAACTACCAATATTACTGAAAAACAGAGATAACGAAACAGAAAATAGAATACTGTACGAAGAAAGACGGGCACAGACGCAAAAACAAAAGGGGCGGGACGATGACAGCAGAACGTAGAATAGGACAAGTTATATAGCAAAATGTTACTATAAAAAAACAGTATCCAGAGTGATGGGAGACAGAATATGTGTAAATCAAGAACAGAAATATTATGAGAATAATGTGCAATTCCAGACAAAATTATTCAAAAAAGTAAAAAGAGTAAAGTAACCAAATGAATGATCTGTAATTTGCGGTATTGTAAAATGTGTTTTTCAGACACAAAATAGATGTGTGTGAATATTAGAAGTTCATTACAATAAAGGAGTACAGCAAAACAGTAAGAATGAGACAGGAAACAAAAACATAGTAACAAAGAAGTTGGTATGACAATGCAAGCAGAAAGGAAAAAAGAACAAAGACGATAAGTTCCACAGAAGAATTTTAAACAGTCATAAGACGAGAGGAAGTAGCGCGTAATGTTGGTAGTGTGAAGACAGGAGAGTGGAAAGGTATAATCAAACGGAAGGGTGAAAAAAAGGTGGCAGGATCGAGAGGGGCATGTTAATTTAGTTAAGAAATAATGTAATATCCATTTGTTCATATGAAACAGATGATAAAAATAAATTTTATTTAAATTATGGAGAATACAGTTTATTAGGGAGGGGTGCAACTGCTGCGGTCAAATATGTTGTTATGTAGCAGAGGCATCAAAATAGGGGAGTTATCAGGGAATATTTGGAAAGATAAGCACAATTTTACGGAAAAAGAGCAAACAGTAGACAAAGCAGCAGAACAACTGTGTGACGAACAAACAAATACAAAACAAAGAGAGAAGCAGCAAAACAACAGTGTGACGAACGAACAAATACAAAACACACTGAGAGGCTTATGGAGGAAAACGTAAATTAACATGTATCGAGAAAAGTAGTGTTAGTTGCAGAATAAGAGAAAAAAGAATAACGTGACTGTTATCATTGCTAGGGTAGTAGAGGGGAAGAGAGTCGAAATAATAGAATAGAAGAAGCCGTTGAATTTCAGAAAGGGGAAAGAAAAAGAATACGAGATACAGAAATAAACGGTAACAGCATAACGTTGACACAATAAAAATAACAAAGCAAAACTGACAGAAGATTGCGGCATTACCACAAAAGATATGAAAACCACATTACATTCACATAATAGAGCAAAAAAATAACTAATAATTCAGCGAACGGAAAAAAAGAAATGAAAAATAAATAGATCACACAAACGAAAAAAGAAACTGACAAGGTGGACGTTATGTACTATTCGTTTGATTGTTTGTTTCTACGACGCAAGTTCATCATCTTTCTGGGAGGAGTGGGCGGGGGCGAGTGGGCCATTCCGCAGAAAGATTCCGACGGACGTTTATGGTTTGTTCGAACACTAATTTCAGGACTCTGCAGGGTTCTAGCGGCATTGGATGCTGCAGGAGCTGGGAGCGCCGCAATGTCAACACCTACGCTAGAACTTGTAGATTGCGGTGTGAGTGTCGTTTGTGCTGTTTGTGCATTGCTGTATCCCTCTGCAGGTGGGATCGCCGTGGGACTAGCCGCCGGTTCGGTTGCGTTGACATTCATGGATGCTAGACAAGGTGTTGCATTCGCAGAGTGTCGTCCGTTTTCAGGCGACATTGTTTGTTCATTCTGAAGCTCAGCTTCCAAGTTATCTAGCCAGCGTTGATCAAGGGCCGTCCATTGTCCCCTTGATCGTCTCTGCTAGTAGCGTCTCCAGCGTGATTTCGGATGTCAGACTGCTGTGACGGAGATCTAGTTGGAAAAAGACGTTGGCTAGGAGTTCTTCTTGGAGTACGTCTAGCAGTGTTAGCCGTTCGGGCCCTTTGGTGGAGTAGATTTTGTGTAGAATCTTCCAGGATCTGGCGCTCTGTTCTCATTATTGTGAATGAGTCGTCACAGAAGATTAGACGATCTTTGGACACAATTGTAAAGTACAGGGATTGCTTTTCGCGGTCTGTCATGGGTGGCAAAGTCACTGGGCCAGTTTCTAAGTCATCTGCCGGGAAGAGCTCGTCTTCGTTTACCCCCTGTCGCGAGGATTGTTCTCGTATGTAGTCATATTTAGATGGCGCTTGTTTGGAGGAGGCCAAAGATTTCATTTGGGACATCTTGGGAGGAAGCTTCTTGAAGACAATTCTGTTTTGTCTTCTATAGAATGGCTTCAAGAACGGAGCTAGCAGGAGGATGTCATTGATCTGAAAAGAAGAAAAGATTAAATTTAGATATAACAGTTTTGATCCTATTTGTGACAGAAGAACATACTGACGTGTGAAATAATTGCATTTACGAGGTCATGAACTAAATATTATGTTATTAGAAATGACCACATGAAAGAAGTATTATATGTTAGGAAAAGGACGAAAATTTAACGTCGGTGGACAGATTATTGGGGAACCATAGTTGGACCACCTTAGGAAAAGCTTTATAAAATAAGAAAGTTAGATATAAACAATTATATTTTAGAAAATGTAGTTTACTCTGTTTCCAATTTCGTCTCTACGTTTCTGCGTAAAAGAACTCCTGAGACTGTGACCGACGACAAACTCTCCGTCCACAGAGAGAGCTTTGATATGCACAGTCTGCACGAACGACGTTGATGTTGTGTAGCCAGTGACAGCTAAGGGCGTCGGCGGGTTTATGATCAGATCAAATATCTGGAATACAACACAAAGGAATTGTTGTAGCTGGTTTCAAATGCTTGTGTGAATGTTGAGTTTCCACGTAAACAGTATTGTTTTCAGCTGCTGAGCCAACTGCATACTGATAGTACAGTGAATTGGTGGAGCTGTTAGAGTGCGAAAGGGGAACACTGTACAGTTTGTTTTTAAGTCAAATTTCGCGTCCTACGCAAAAGTGATAAAAAGAATACAGTTATTGCGAAGGACGTTAAAACATAGATATCAGCATGGATACAACGGGAGTAATGTTGAAGCATATTCTGTATTTTATAGAGAGTATTTTTACCAGACGAACAGTTCTCTTCCAATCCTCATTCTGATCACCAATGGCTAGCCCGCAGTCCACATCAGTGGCTGTCAAGATGAACGAGTAGGGTGGCACTTCATCTCCGTAGCGCATCAGCATTACTATGTAGCGCAAAATGTGATAACCCACTGCTAGGCGAATTCCGATTTGGATGGTTTTCGGATTACTGTCGAATGGTCGGCCGCTGTTCAGATCATGATTAATTGAGTTCACTTGCTTGTCCCAGTACCATTCCAGTCGTTCGATTGCTTCAGGAGAGCAGGTGTAGGATACTGGCTGGTTGCTGAAATTATGAAAAGATGATGTGGGATTTCAATTATTCAGTAGCGAATGATAGTGTTAATGCTGAGAAATACAAAATGTTTAGAAAAAAGCCAGACTAAATACAAAGTAGGGGACATATGAAGGGATGCTAAGGAGGACAGAGGAGTATGATTCTGTTAATTTAGTGTAATTGTTTTGGGGTACCTTGAGTTGTGTAAATGCCACACGAACATGAACGATTCCTGCAGACTTTTCGCTTTGTACTGACTGTCGAGAATAGTTTGGGCATTTTTCATGGCAGTAGTTGTATGATAAGTTGTATTGTCCGGAAATAGGATGACACTAAAATAGAGAATCTAGATCATTGTAGTAGGAATTCTGAGGTACCTGTAGGCGAAAGTGTGGAAGTAGGGTATACATGATTAAAACAGAGAGTAGAAGTAAAGTAGAAAATTAATTAGGAGATGTGAAAAGAACATAAGTTACCGGGGGAAATGTGAAAAGAACATAATTTACCGTTCCCAGAGTCCGTCTGTCGTTTGAGCGTTATGGAAAAACTTTAGCAGTGGTTTGTGAGCCAACGCCCCCAACACTTGCACAGTAGCATCGACAGGGATTTCATCATCTGTATGCTTCAAGGCTGTACTTGTTGGAAACATTGACCACCGCGCGTTCAACCAAAAGTAGCCATCATAGGTTGCGCCGTTGCCACTTTTGCCAAGCATATTAATTGCACCGTATAGTTCGTCGCTTACAATTGCCATGGTTGGATCCTTCTTGTCATTCACGAGCTGAAAGTAAAATGTACGTGCCAATGATGTTTAGATATTTGTTGGATGACCTAATCTAAACGATACATTGAATTTTTGAACGTGGGGGCTGTTTGAATACCTGAATGAGGACTACGAGTTATTCATTTTGCGATATCTTCTGTAGATTTAGGGGCAAATAGATGGGTAACTGTTGATGCTGGGGCAGTTACTTACAAATTGTAGGAGTACCTAGAAGATATCGTGAAAGAATACATGCCACGAATTAATTTGTTAGTGGCGTCGAATAATGAAGGGTACCTACTTTCCTCTGATGCTTGTGGAGGCCTTGCAGTGTGCATGTTCCCCTGCACTTAGTGTGATACCACTCTGCGCCAAAGCTTTCGATAAGCGGATTGCGGAAAAAAGTTTCCATGGCAGGAGTTTTTCCAGTACATGATCGCCCGGCTAGTATGATAATACTGGCGAGATGTTGCTTTGCAGGTTTCCGCGTACCAGGGAGTTCGTAGTTTACAACCGTATCTAGAATACGAAAACAGATAAAAGTATTTATGATAACAAATTATACACGATACATGTTGATGTGAAAGAACAAGCTACAAAATGTAAGTTGAATTATGTGAGTACTCTGAACGGGATGGGGTTACCTTGTCCCAGGAAGAGGCTGAGCTGTAGTAGTGAACCGAGGATGTGAGTGGTAGATTTCGGTGATGTCACACTATGTAGTGTAATATATTCTATGACTTCGTCATCAGGCAGAATTTTGTCCAAACTAAAAGGAACGCAGCGTTGTTCCGCAAACTGGGCCTCCAGAGCTGAGAGATCAATAGAATCAATTATTCCTGTCACATTTCGGACATTTTTGTTGACATTGGCCTGTAAAAAAGTTGATGAACGTTTAAGTAAGCTGCTTTGATATTTTCACTCATTTAAATAGATATTGGGAGCAGTAAGATGGGGATTTAAGACAATTAAGAAATGGTACTATTATGCACAATATGATGGTATGTTGCAGCGAATACTGAATAATATGCTCAAAGTTTGTTGCAGCGAATACTGAATAAAATGTTCAAAGGCTGTTAATTTACCTGTGAATTCTTATGGGAACATAATGTAGAATTGTTGCCTTCAGCAAACGAAGGAGCAATGGAGTGCGGAGGGGATTGGGATTGGCTTGGCCCCTGTCCATTGGCGTCTTCCTCAATGAAAGCAGAATTGTTGTCATTGAGATCGTCGTCCCCTGCAGAGTGTTGGGACATTCGTAACTAAAGGTGTAAGTGTAGAAGTGAAAGTAGGACAAATACATTGCAAAGTTGGCACCAGAGGATATGGAGGGAATGGGGGAAAACAATGGATTTGAAAGAACAGTCCTTGAGGCAGGCATCCTTTAGATTGGACATGGCTGTTTTGCAGTGGTTGTATATGCGATAGCATCTAATTAGAGTCAGCGATGTTTCTCTCGTTTCATTATGCTCACAGTCCCCGCATTGTTGTAAAATTATTGCGTGCATACTGGATTAGGGTTACATGGCATTGTTACAGTAACAGAGAAAAACAAAAATATATATTAATAAAATAAAGTAAACATATATGGCGTTCCAAAATCGATGTAAAACTAGCGGTGAAAATTGAACACGAAAAAGGAGCTTTAAACTTATCACGAAAAGCGACGAGTGAGGAAGAGGAGCGATAGTGGAAGTAGTTACGTTGTATAATTTTGAAGACTGACTTGAAAAATGTATGTGGAAAACAGAGCATGTAAAAGCGCAAATACGGAGCAGATGACAGGTTAAATAACAAACATTTAGCAGAGAGAGGAATACATACAGAATTGATAAATATGACGTAGCGACAGAAAACATTTGATACATGACAAATCATAACAGAAAAATAGTATGAAAAGAAGAAGGGGGGGCTGAAATTATTTGAATTATACCGTAGTACAGAGAAGGAGGGGGTTGCTATTATACCGTAGTAGAAAGAGAGTGTATAGTGCTAATGTTCTGCAAATAAACATTTACGATATTAAAAGTGGAAGTTTGCAATTCATTGCGATTTGTTTTTATGTAAACAAATGTTGAGTGTTAGGTACCGCAGATTAAGATTACTGTGGAAGAAATGAATGATATACTTGAATCATTTTACAACTGAAGCTAGATTTGCAAGCAATACATTACTAAGAATATATCATCGGTTTGAAGGTGTACATAATTATAAAAATCATACAATGTCAGCGGTTGGTAGGTGTACATAATTATAAAAAACTTACAAAGAAGAAACTTGCTATAAATAAAAGGGTATCACCAATGACAATGTAACCAGGCAAGTAGAGGAACGCCCTCTTATTGATGCATTTAGGTGGCAGGGTGATTATTAGAGATACGATAGGCCTCTTATTGATGCATCATAGTGGCAGGGTGATTATTAGAGATTCGAATTGATGTTGTACTTTAGATTAGGAAAATTGGTGTTGTATTCGTATTTCAGCAAAGAGGATCATTTCAAATTTTGGACAGAAATAGTAACGCTCAAATGAAAAATCAGGAAAATTCTGGACAAAGATTAGTGAAGGGCAGGTCTAGTATCGTACAGTTTTTGACTTTTGAGTCTAGTTATTGTATCAGTCTGAGAGATTCCTTTATATTGAGTTCGTTTGTAGTGTGGAGATGGAGTAGAAACAAATTTTTGGAGGATATTAAAATGTTAGAAACATAAAGGAGAATATAATAAAGATAGAAAAGAATTGAGACACAAGGGGAAAGAAAACAAAAACAGTAAACACGACATAAAATAGAGAAACATATGAAACCTATCGGAAGTAAAGAAAGGCAAAAGACAATAGGCGGAAAGGAGACTGGTTGAAAGCAGTCATAGCGCACGACTGATTTTGAAATGAATGGCAGATATTGAAATAATGTCGAGATAAAAGAAGTTTTTGCAATTAGAGATCGTTAACTATATGTGACTGCTTTGAACTAGTACCTAATTATAATAGAAAATAAAGACAAGAAAACTGCTACAAATTCAACTTTTCACCATTCACAATCTTAAAGTAAGGCGGGACAGGGGGTGGATTTCCAGTTTTACACGCAACACCATGACATCGCCATTGGTAGGTTTTGGAATTGATGTCGTAGACAAAATACGAATGATTACTAGAGTGTTCTCGTTTCAGCATTGGGCACCATTTCAAATTTTGGACAGAAACTGTTACGGTTGAATCATAAAAAATGAAATTTGTGATCAAATATCCTGGGCAAGCAATAGCAATATCCTTCCATATCTGACTTTTGATTGGATCCGTTTCAACGTTTTGAGGAATTGTTTCCACTTGATGGGATTCTCTTTTTGGAGGTGGAGGCTCATCAGAATATGCATAGGTAGAAGCAGTGGAGGGACCCGCCGATTGGGAACGCTGAAAATCAAATATAGGAGCGGGTCGTTTCCGCTTCTTTGAGGAACTAGATGTGGGTGCCAGGAACTGATACAGCGGTGCCATACAGATTTTATCAAAGAGCCTGTTCTGTTTCTGAGGAGAGCACAGACACGAATAATTGCCAACAAAAGTTTCAACCAAAGATTTGGCAGTAGCAGTATCAGAGTGGCCAGGGCGGATTAGGGGGCGAACTTCCTTTCTCTTCGTTGACAGCCATATTCTGAAGTTCTGGTTGTTCGAGTAGACTGATGTATCCCAGATGTGTAAATCAAGAGGCAACTGGTCTCGCAACTTATTCACAAATTCGCCTACCAATTTAATGGAGGAAAATGACAGGAAATTGGACCCAATTAGATGACAGCTGAGCTTTCGGTCATTATGGGAGGTAAGCATAGAGAATTTCACATCTTCTTTCGACACAGTGTTCGTCATGCTTTCAATGGCTGAAGGCAGGCTGTCCAAGAATCTATTAAACAGAGCCGAGTCTTTCTCCCTGTTTTGCGTCAATTCAATATCAAAAAAAAGTTTGCAAGGCCGTTTCTCAGGAAGAATTTCATAGAAGAAACGCTCATAGGATGGAACTTTCATATATACGTGGGAAAAGTGTTCAGCAGTTGAAGCAATGTATATGCGGGAGCCGTAATCAGTAACCTCATATGAGAAGATACACAGTGGGCAGTGGTGCCTTTCGTTTTCCATGAATGCTAGACATTCATTTTGACGTGGGAAGATTTCAAATATAGGCAGAGTTACACATGGGCAAGTTTCCATAATTTCATAGTGCGCAATCTTGAGGGATTTGACTGGCTCGGCCATTCTTCAGAAAGCAGGACGATATCTAGAAAAATAGGGAGAAAGAATAATATTTATAGTGGAGAGGAAAAGTGTAGTTGGATAGAAAATATGGAAAGGAGAAAATTAGGGGTTTGGAGGCGAAAAGAGAGCTGTATGTTGGGTACAGAAAAGATGAAAAATGCAGGAACTGAAAACGAACAATTTAAGTTGAAATGTCAAAGAGAATTTAAGGCGAGACGAAACCTCTATAAAGAAGCTAGGGGTGGAGAAGTATCCATTTTCGCAAAGTGCGCAACCATGAGGGGTTTGATCGGTTCCTTTATTTTTCCATAAACAAGACGATTTCCAGAAAAAAGCGAGAAACAAAAATATTTGTAGTGGAGAAGAAAAGTTTAGTTGGGTACCAGATGTGGAATGTAGAATTTAAGACAGTTTTTGAGGCGGAAAGATAGTTGAATGCCGGTGGAGGGAAAAGATGAAAAATGAAGCCAATTAAAAAGAATATTTTAATTTGAAATTTCGAAATAAATAAAAAAAGAGGCAAAAATAGAGTTCACAACACGGGGCAATAGACAAAGGGGGACGAGAAAATAAAAACAATAATGTTAGAAAAATGTTAGTATTGATGCCAGAAACTTTTGGTCAGAGTTGTCCATACTCTGTTCACGAGAAGCGAGGGGAACTGCTTGCAGAATTACGAGAGGCAAAGGAACCGTTTTGATCAGTTTTAAAATTTTTCATTATCAATGTGTGTTAGAACTCGTTTTTGTTTCATATTTAAAGATAAAATTAACGTTTCTTATGCACACGACGCACAAGCATATGTAAAGTTTTCCCTGTACAGTTTGCAGAAAACGCATTGTCAAAAATAAATTATATTCCGAGAATGTCGGTTCTAATAGATGTATGATGGTGGAGAATTAAGAAATTGAGTTGCGGATAAGTGAGATAGGAAGATAATAAAGAGTAACCATGTCAAGTGAAATTTTCATGTCCACCAGAAAATTCAAAATTTTGGAAAAAGGTTACAGATAGATAGCTGCCACATCCTATACCTTCAGCTTCGGCGGCCCCCACGGTCCCGGTTGCTGATTCAGATGAATCCGACATCGGGGAATCGACAGAAACCAAATAACGATCCGCAGCGCGCCGCAGTCTATACTATCTAATTGGTTAGAACAATTAGCTCCTGGCTAGAATTGTGCCCGGGACTTGAATCGGGCGTTGCAGTCTGGCCAGGGCCCGGTCGGCTGCGCAGGCCGGGCCCGAGCCGGGGCTCCCGGACCTGCCGGGGATGGGAGGCCTGGCCAAGCCCGGCCGGGCCCGGTGAGGCCCGGTCAAATTTTTACTATCCATTTTCTATTTTTTTCAACAATTTCTTCACTAGAAAGTCCAATTTAAGCTTACGCAAGTTGTCTAAGTTGTAATAAATAGCACTAACTATTGTTTGGCACTGTATTCTGTATGCCGGGCCTTCCCCGGGCGCTGGCCCGGCTATGCTTGGCCCCTCCGGCTACGTCATCCAGGCACCGGATATATTAGAGAAGCGGCAGAAGAGGTTAATTGACATCTGCTGTTTTTTGTGTCCCGTGCCTGGAGATTCTTTAAGTGTTGATAATTATTAATAAAAAAGTGGTTCTGTTTCAAGATATCTTCAGAGGAGTCCTAAATTACAACGACAACCAGAACGAGGGCAACAAAATTTTATTTGATATGTACAGTTAAAACAGTAACTACACATTGCAAACACTAAAAGAAATACTGAACAGCAGGTTTAATGCAAAAACGACAACGAAGTAATACATTTAAAACGACTGCAGGTGAGGGTCGAAATAATACAACATAGGAGTATGAGGTGCCCACAATCTTCGTAGAGACAACTTGGCATAATTTGAGTCTCAGGTGTAATGAGTAATTGACAAAATTTTATTTTGGGAAAAGCATAATGAGGAGTAGTGAAACAGATGTACAGACGCAGTACGTGTAATGTTAGTAAGCACGGAACTGGTAACAAACATAAAAAGAAGAATTTGATACAGCAAAAAAGGCTTAAAACGGACAGTCAATCAAAAGATTAAAATAAGTGATGGGAATGCTAAAACAGTGAAGTAAAGAAATGATAATAGTCAGTCAATGAGAGCACCACTGTGATACACGCTGATGAAAGTTTGGGGTCAACACGCAGTATACATATCCATTAATTTTCTGTATAAATGTGAACAGTTTCAGTTGAACATTCTTAACAGGAATGACTTTAATGCAGGGGGGATCAGAAAGACGGATCCAGTGAAATCCATGGTCTTCAAACGGCGCCAGTGGAGGGGCAGAAGTAAAGAATTCAACTGCACAGTTGGGGGACTCCGGGACAATTTCTCTGATAACAGCTAACCATTTCGATGGCTGGTTACTATCAACGGGGATATAATCAGTGGCAACTACTGAATTCAAGGTGAGCATGATGGGGAGACCAGCTACTACATCAGCTGATTCTTCGCTGTCCAGTACTATGTGGTGCTGTTCATTAGCGGGCACCACATTCTCGTTTGGTAAAGTCTGTTCCGCTGAAAAAATGTTAACGAATTTAGGTAGAGTTAAGTTGTTTCAATTTAAATTAATTCAAACAATGCCATTGTACAACGCACAGGAATTGAATTAAAAACATTAAAACATTAACGCTAACAGTAATAAACGAACAAAAAACAAATGTGCCAAAAACGTTAACAGTTTAAAATGAAGAAAAAGAGAAGTGTGAATGTATGAGCAGATAGCAGGGGGAAGAAGGGGGATGGAGACAATGTTCTTTCTTTCTATTATTTGTTTAATGGCTACTTTGATCGTTTGAGTTGTTGTTCTCATGTGGAGGACGGGCAACCATATAGTATGAATTTACCATAGCGTTTGCTTAAAAAGCGGTGAGCCTTTATTTGTTGAGAAAAAGAAATGAAATAGCGGAATACGTTACCTTCTAGGAGAAATGATCCAGAAAAACCATATTTGTTGAGATATTTGATGAGATCATATGCGTAGTCTGGAAGTTTTCTTGTCTGCTCTTCGTCCTCATCTTCCTCGTTTTGTTTTTCTGCAGTTCGCACATTTCTCATCAGCTTTTGCAATTTCTTCTCTAAAAAATGAGACAAGCAAACAGCATGTAGGAGGAGTTAATAACTGTTTGTGTTGAAATATAGTATGAGAAAAATGCATCAGTTTACGAGATCCTACATATAGATACAACGTGGACTAAAGCTGAAGATAAATGACTAGCTTAATGCATTTTGCAATAAGATAAGTAAACAGCCAACAGTTTTGGATAGAAGAAATTACGAGAAATTGACAACAATCGAATTGTACAATGGAAAATGTAATCACTTACGGGAAGCAATGGATAACAGTTGACGAGGATTTGGCTCCCCTGATGTGCCCTTTGAAGTAGAGGCGAGATCCATCGCGCGAGTAGCCTTGTTGACCTGTCCACGCTCTGCAGGTTCTGTAACAATTTAAATTTCATTAGAAATTGACTTTAAAGGAATATGCAAATTAAGTGTAAGATTTGAAATAAGCAATATGCATAAGTAGGTTGTAACGTGTGCTCAAATTGGAAAACTAATAGAAATAGGTAAATGATTGCACATACAGGAAATAAGGTAGTATTCATGGAAGAAAGGGAGTATCGTTTCTGTACCTGGACGGCCGTGTCGGTTTGTTGCCACCTTTGGTGATGGTTTTTGCTGGTCGGCCGTAGGAAGTTCAGACTGAAGATTTGAAGAAGAAAGTTTCTCCTGAAGTCTAGCACTAGTACGTCGGGCAGTGGTATCAACAGGAGTGTCGGCGATTCGTTTGTTCTCATCTGCAGAAAATGCAAAGTAAACTGGATCATAAACAAAATGGGAGTAAATGTAATTATTTTACTTCATATCAAATAATTAAAGGTCAATTTGTAAATCATGTTTCAATGCAAACTGCAAAATGTAATGAATTTGCTCTTGACAATTAGATGGGAACTCAAAATAGAAGACGGCAGACAAACATCGTTAACAAACTTTTACTGTGCAACGTGGCCACGCCAGTTGGCAACTTCATCTGAGGTGCAGATATCATGGCACAAGCATTCTGAGGGGGTGTACGCGTTACTGAACTCGTTGTTGCTGAGGAGGCTGAGAAAGAAGATTGCAAACCACTGTTGGGAGGAATCATGATTGGGCTAGCAAGAACTAAAAAATAGTTCAAACGAAAGATCAAAATATTAACTAGTACAGAAAAAGCTACAAGCTAATAGGGCTTGGGAGTGTTTCATTATATGGTCGAAAAAAATCGAATGGTATGGGATTCATTCAATCAACATCTTGTTCAGATGTCTGACTATATGGCAACCAATGAAAAAGAAGATAAACGTTCGTGCACAATATATACATAAACAATTGAGAAAGGAGGACATACCAGGATTTTCATCGATAATTAGCCTAGGCGAATTTTCCAGACTACTATCAGAGTTATGATCTTGTGCTGCGGCTCCAGGTTCCATTTGTTTGTTAGAAGCTGCTGATACACTTCTCTCAGCAGAGACAGGGGGACAACTGTTCCCGTTGGGCGTCCTGTCGTTACGCTGCAATGAATCTGTTCCTAAATCAGGAAATGCCTCTGAGTTCAATCAATTGAGACAGGAACGTCGTCTCCGTTAAGCAGTTACAGTGACAAACTAGAGTTAATTACAGCAATAATGCTGAGACAAGCAAAAGTGATAAATATTGACTACTAGTTTTTTAGGCTAGTAGCAATTTGCGTTTCTCCTGCATATCACTATTCATACGCGAGAACAATGGAAGAGGTACCTGGGCCTGTGTCAGCCAAAACCACAGGTCGTCTGGCAATTGCACCCTCTGCAGTGTCCTGTGATTGTATAGGAGTCATTGGCTCTGCAGCATTTTCCGTCCTTTCTCGTGCCCTTGCTGAATGTATGCCTGTTCTTTTAGCTCCCTGTTTTCTTTTTGATCTCGTGGTATCTGTCTCTAGAAAATGAATTGTTTGTTTGTTGAGCTTGTCAATAATTAATTATAAAATTGTGACTTATTTAATCATGAGATGACAGATTTAAATTCAGACGAAACAACCAATAAACCATCTGTAGTCCAGATGTTACGTTCCCTTTTTCTTTCAATGATCGAATGAGATGATACAATTCTTCCTGTATATGTTAAGTTTATTTTTTAAAAGTGACAATTTTAAAGGATTACAGACGAAAACTAAATAACCTCTAAAGTTGAATACAGTTAGTTTTGGCGATCTATTAACCAAAAATGCGACATACCTCTTTTCAGCTTTCGTGCCGCAACCGCTGCAGCGTTCGCCTTTGCTTGCCTTGCTTCATGGGTGCCACACGGGATCTTTGTGATGTTGTTGGGATTCCCATTGTCCCTGAGTTCCTGGGCTGTAAGTAGTGCCGGTTCCGCTATTTTTGTCCTTTTAGCCGCGTCTTGGATGTTTGTGTACTCGCCATTATCCACCTTTGCTAGTACAGAGTTCAGCCTGGTAATGGTGTAATATCTGACCACAGGCATAATATCTAAATTGATATGTAAATCAATTGACACGACATGAGACATACTTCTTGTTCAGTGTTTAGCCCCTTTGCGTGTCTTCTGCAGAGAGGGAAGCGTCTCGCTGGTTTTTCCTGCTGCCAAGGCTTTTCCGTTTGAAAACGGGAAATCCTTTGGAACTATTATATAAATTACGAAGATGAATTTGGAGAGAAGAAGAAATTTTGATATTTAGTTTTTTAGCCGAAAAAAAGCAGGGGAGGGGGGTGGAAATAATATAAAAGGTGCTGAACAACCAAAAGATGGCATTCCGCTACTTAGAAGGATGTATTTGCAGCTTCTCGTGGCCGCTTCTGCTGTACGAGAAGCGCTCACGTTGGCCCTTCACATGTGTTGTTATAATCCATCAGGAATGGGGCACATGTGAGATTTCGGAAATTTACAAAGAGGTGGTGCTCCCCCGATATCTGGTCTATTTGACCTGTACAGGCAGTATAAGCATGCAACAAGAGACATATTGAAAAGTATAAAGAGCGATAAATGGCTCTTCTTCAGTTCACTAATTTCGTGGAGGAATAAAAGATTGTAGACGGGGGGTTGGAAAACAATTGTATGAGGTAACAAAGCTAGATTGTTCCCCCCGGTGCACGTATGTTTCGGGGGAAGAGTTTGAGGGGAGGATGGATATCCACACATTTGGGTATCCACACATTGTATATCCTTTGTCCCTGCTTACATCTGGTTTGTTCCTTCGTACGTTATATTTGTGAGGAAGGGGACATGCCGGATATATTTTCAGGAGGGGGGGGGGGAGCGTCTCGCGGGACATTGTTTCGCTGTCATGGCAGTTGTTTCGAAAACGTGGAATCGTTTCGAACAGTTATAAAAATTAGGAACAAAAATTTGAAGTGCCGAAGAAAACGGAGAGGAATCATTTTGAAGTGCATTATGAATTAGGAAGAACATGTCCAATAGCAGGGGAAGAAAAACGGCGCGAATAAAATGGCCCATTGTGATGCACCGAGTATTAACTATGTTGAGTCAGCAGTAGCGAAAAAATATAGGAATAGTGATTAACCATGTTGTCAACCAAACAGGAGCAGTTTTTGCATAAAGAGCGATAAATGGCTCTTCTTCAGTTCACTAATTTCGTGGAGGAATAAAAGATTGTAGACGGGGGGTTGGAAAAAAATTGTATGAGGTAACAAAGCTAGATTGTCCCCCCGGTGCACGTATGTTTCGGGGGAAGAGTTTGAGGGGAGGATGGATATCCACACATTGTATATCCTTTGTCCCTGCTTACATCTGGCCCATTGTGATGCACCGAGTATTAACTATGTAGTCATCAGTAGCGAAAAATGTAATATAGGAATAGTGATAAACCATGTTGTCAACAAAACAGGAGCAGTTATTGCATCGCTTGGTACAGTTGCATCGTTTCACACACGATGGCCCCAATGTTTGCTCTGCTTCACTCTCACTGGCTTAAGATTATTTCTAAACCATTCCTTTGCAACTTACTGACAGTCTTGATGAAAGATTCTGCCGGATCCGTGCCATGTTTTGGTATGCAGAGCGATGTTGCATTGGCGGTGTCCCAGCTTGGTGCCTTTTGTTTTCGTCAATAGATGTCAACTGTTGTTCGTCATGCTTGTAGCTGTTGTAAACAACGATAAATAGTTTCTATTTCGTATAGTTAGCAGAAAACACAGGAACAAGAAGGTTTATTAGTCTAATGACAAAAAGTAACATAGCAACATGACGAAGACAAACCTGGAAAACAAAAGAAAAACATGGAAATGCATTAAACACATATTTTAAACATTATTATGCGGTTATGATGAGAGATGGCATACAGGGAATTCCGAAAGCCAAAAGATTTTGTTCGTAAAAGGTGAGAGCAAATGGGCGCTATCATGGTCAATAATACTGTTTTTGGATTAAGTGTGGTAAATGAAATAGTTGTAGTACGGATAATAAAAAATTTGGAAACAACTGAATAGACAGTTGTAAATAAAAAAGGGGAAAAACAATTTCAAATGTCAAAGGGCGTAAGTGGTTTGTTATCGTCGAATGATATGATGGTTGTGTTTGCCTACTTGAAACGAACTGGGACAATGAAAACATAAGGAAAACGGGGAAATAGCATAAGCGGATCAGGGAACAGTGAACTCGGAAATTTGACGGAAAAGGGAAAAATAAGGAACAGATGAATAAACAAATACATTTAACACATTTGGTGACATTCTTAAGAGTTTCAAATGGCAAACGGCGACAGCGGTTTGTTCTGAGCAAGTAGAAAAATTGCTGCGTTTCCCTGCATCAAGGCAAAATGAGAAATAGAATAACACATGATAAGGGTAAATAGTACAAACGCAACAGAGAAATGTAATCTCGGAAACCTGACGGAAAGGGGGCAAATATGAACGCAGTAATTTTTGATACAAAAATAAACAATGTAGAACAAGAAATACAGATACAAAGAAAGTCACGGGAAAAAAGGCACGGAGGTAAGCATTACAGATGCAGACCTGCTCACTAACAACATATGGAATATGACAGGGCAGAATATCAGTAGAAGATAAGTATGAGTGCAACAGTTCTGAGAAAAATATTTTGCATATAAGAAAAAAGTTCGTAAATTGTGGAGTTGGAGGACAACAGTTCTGAGAAAAATATTTTGCAGATAAGGAAAAAGTTCATAAATTGTGGAATTGGAAGAATCTTGTTTCTATACGTGTGCTTCTAGCTTGTATAATGTTATTATATTAGGAAGTGGTCAGGGAGAGGTAGACGTACTTGTAGTAACAGATACGTACGAAGAAATACAGGTTGAAATGAATCAGAGCACAGGAGCAATGGCAAAAAACAAAGCATAAGTCACGGGGGACGTACTTCTAGTAACACATACGTACGAAGATATACAGGTTCAAATGAATCAAAGGACAGGAGAAATGGCAAATATTAAAGCATAAGTCACGGGGGTTACCCTTTTTCAACGGTACTGGTGGTTCCTAACAACATGAGAGTTGCGACAATGCAGACTAACACAGAATTTCAGCAGAAGATATGTGTGAGTGCGGAGTTCGCAGTGAAATAACTTGTGACAATGAAATACTTGCAAAATTTATGGAACTGAAACAATGTTGATTATGGATCTGATTGAAGCTTGCACTTTTTTAATTTTAATGTATGCAGGAGCGCGTAGAGATAACTGGAATAAAAGAAAAATAGAAAACGCATAACATACAGTTTATAACGAAGATAACTGTAACAAAGCATAATATACAGTTTAAAATGAAGATAAGTGTAACAAAAGAGATATCGAAAATGCAAGATATACAGTTTCAAAAGAACCAAGGAAAACATCATAAACGAATGGAAGCAGAGGAATAAATTGCACAGCCAAAATGGGCACTCCTTTTCTTTTTAGCAATTTTTCTCTAATGACAGCAGCATTTTTTGCCGGTGAACGGGAGAATAGGCTTGCATGCGTTTTTACGTACACAGCCTTTACACGAAATAACCTAATAAACCGGGAAGGGGGGCTGTCACATTTAAATTGCGCTGCCAAGTGGACACTCCAACACATGAAAAGGGTAAATAGTAAAAACGCAACAGAGAAATGTAATCTCGGAAACGTGACGGAAAGGGGGCAAATATGAGCGCAGTAATTTTTGATACAAAAATAAACAATGTAGAACAACAAAAACAGAATCAATGAAAGTCACGAGAAAAAAGGCACGGAGGTAAGCATTACAGATTAAGAGCTGCTCACTAACAACATATGGAATATGACAGGGCAGAATAGCAGTTGCAGATAAGTATGAGTGCAACAGTTCTGAGAAAAATATTCTGCAGATAAGAAAAAAGTGCGTAAATTGTGGAATTGGAGGAATCTTGTTTCTATACGCGTGCTTCTAGTTTGTATAATGTTATTTTATTAGGAACTGGTCAGGGGGACGTAGACGTAGTTCTAGTAACAGATACGTACGAAAATATACAGGTTCAAATGAATCAACGGACTGGAGCAATGGCAAATAATAAAGCATAAGTCACGCGGGTTACCCTTTTTCAGCGGTACACTTTTTTAATTTTAATGTATGCAGGAGCGCGTAGAGATAAGTGGAATAAAAGAAAAATAGAAAACGCATAACATACAGTTTATAATGAAGATAACTGTAACAAAGCATGATATACAGTTTAAACTAAAGATAACTGTAACAAAAGAGATATGGAAAATGGAAGATATACAAAGTGAAATATATATGAAAAAGCTAACGACAAAAACAAAAAGAAAACGTAGAAAATTTTGATGCAGTATCAAACAACGTAAACAAAAACAAATTACAGAACAACAGTGTAGAAACACAACTAGTACATTAAATGTCACGCGGGTTATTAATGTTTTTGGTCAGAGAAAAAACAAAATCATCAGAAAAAATTGCGAACTGATCACGGGTAAAGTTCCAGAGAGGAGCAGTGATTTTGAACAAGATATCGGTGAAAGGAATTGTAGTGGATGGTGATGCCACGGGACTGCGGAACCAAGTATGGCCCGTGTTGACGAATGGCTTTACAGCGTGACTTTTGCAGAATTTGGCAATATCTGCCTTTTTCGTCTGAAAATCTAAGTGGCGAATTAAACCAAGATGGAGGGCTGAACGATCAGTATCGCCTTTCACCGAGTAGAGGATCAGATTTAGATTTTCCAATTCGTTGTAGGTGTTGAGCGGACGGGCAAGTTCATCACCAACTCCAAAAATGAATCCAGGCGTATCCTGCACATGATAGGCTGAAATGATCGTAAAACGGGTGGATAATAAAAATACGCTTAGAATATACTGATCATATATGTTATAAGAAATGTGACAGTTGGAATTAAGGAAGAGCAGTAGCGAACGTAGGGACCATTTAACAAGCTGCACGTGGGAGTGAATGTTGTCTATGAATAGAAATAAAAACTATCGCAATAGAAACAAAAAGTTGCGCAACAATTTGAAAGGAGTGTCGAGTAAAGTCAAGGAAAAGCAAAAACAAAGTAGGAGAATGAGTTAGGTAACTGTTGGTAGAGATTTTTCAAAAAAACAAGAACAAATAGTAATTACGATAGCCAATTGTAGTTCTGGACTTAAATGCATCAGTGGTCCCAGACGATTGAGCTCGGGTTTGACGGCCGGCTGCAGGAGAGACAGGTTCTTTTCCTGAAATAATAAACGAAGTTATACGAGTTGCTATGTTGTCCAGGTATCGTTTATAAACGCAGACACATTGTTACAAAATATTCAGAATCTGTTAATGAAAACAAAAGGCGCAGTAGGATCCTCTATTCGAGGCAACATTACTTGCGCTTATAATAGTGTTTCAGCTCGCTTTCTGTTGAGGAATAGGTAGCAGGGATTGATAAATTTATGTTATTGCATTGATTTACCTTTTGTTGTTGTCGTGGTTTTGTTGCTCCTGTACTTTCTCCTGGACGATGATGCCACACGTTTCGATGCTGGATTAGGGGCTACAGCAGATTTAGAAGTTTTTGGCCGTAGATTTCTGCTGTCTGCGTTGCTATCTGAATGAGTCAAAACACAAAATGTAACATATGCAAGATGAGCTGTACTATTAATATGTATTCTATGACGATTATGAAATACAGTTCGAGAAATCAATGCGAATTAATACGCAATATAATAGACAGGTAGAAGCACCGACAGAAAACTAACCTGATGTGCCTGAATTTTCCGTAGAGTCTTCTGCGATCAATTTTCTTTTTCCTTTGATGATTACGCTCCCGCCTGCGTTCTCTAGATCCAACTGATGCAAAGCTTGAAACAAATAAAATGTGCAAAATGAGATGCGATATGGAATGAAGTACAGCGTATCGGGATAATTAATCATCATACTTTATCAAAATGCAAAGGCTTTTTTTACGGGCTATGCTTACGGAAAATTCATGATTTAGAGAATTGGATTAATACTTACAGACTATAGGCTGCATTAAGGCGGCAGGAGTATCTGAAAAAAGAGGCGTCAGTTTGGTGAAGTAGTTATAGTTGGTGGATTGTTTGATTGAAATGTTTAGGGTAGGAAGTTTTAATTTAGAATCACAATTTGAGATAGTAATATTTGAAAATAGTGTAGGGAGCAAGAGTATTAATAGATGTATAGGGAACAAGTTAATAGAAATTAGGAGAATAAAACTTACCGGTGGGCGGAGTCGCGGGGCACAGCGAACTATCTGAAATAATAAAGTAAGGATGGTAAAATATGAGTAGTATATTGTTTTAGAGAAACGATGAAAGTAGACCAGAGGAGAAAGATAATTAGTGATAGTAATAAATGGAAATAGTGAAGAATGAGAAACTTGAAACAGTGTAGTAGAAAACAACTAATTAGAAATTAGAAGAAGCAATCTTACCACAGGGCTGAGCAGCGGGGCGAAACGAACTATCTGAAATAATAATATAAGGACAAAGCATACTATGGTAAACAGTAATGCGAATATTAAGTGGAACAATTTCCTTCAGTGGCAGAAATTGGTTTATGTTCGCAAATTGTATGTCTGCCCCGGTCTACTCCGGTTAATACGTTTGTTAGTTAATTTGGAAGAGAATACAATAATTTAAAAATAGCAGTATCCAACAGTTATCACAAGCCATCATATAATTTGTCAAGAAGAGTACAGAACAGTTAGAAGAATAAGAGTTACCAGGTGGAGGAGTAGCGGCGCGCAACGAACAGTCTCAAATAATAAAGTGAGGATGGTAAAATATGAATAGTACATTGTTCTAGAGAAAAGATAAGCGTAGAACACTGGAAAAAGATAATTAGAAATAGTTATAATTGGAAGTACTGATGACAGTAAAACTATAAATAGAAGAAACAATCTAACCAGGGGGGCGGAGTACTGATGCGGGAAAAAGTATCTGATATAATTAAAACAGGGGAGTGAAGAGTATACCTGACAATACTGGCGCCAGTAAGAGGAGGAAATCTCCACAGTACCCGGTATTGAATTTGTCATTCATGCTCAGGTTCCAACTATTGTTAGTGTTTTTGAAAAAGAATGTTATTTTTTAAAAATAAAATAACAAACTAATCCCTCCAATACTTATCACAAAGCCGTCATATGTTTTGTTAAAAACAATATGTTGAGATGAGAAGAGAGGATTACTTTAAGTTCAGTACACAAGAAAATAAAAGAACATAGTTTGTTCACGAGAGTATAGGGAAATTCTCACCATCGACAGAGCACAGGTCATATGCAGAGTTCTCTGGTGATGAAGTTAGATCCACCACAGGTGGAATCTGATTTATAGGAGTTGCGGCACGGTTGGGCTCTGCCACATTTCTCTCCACTATATCTGAAACAACCAGGTTTAACCTAATTGAAGCTAGAGTTACGTTTCTCAAAGTCAATATACAAAGACTGATACACGTGGGATGCAAAACAATAATTGAATAAAACAAAATGAGATGAATTGTAACATTGGGAGTAGAGTTAATTAAAAGAACACGAACTTAGAAAATTAATAATAATGGAAGCTATAAAAGTGATCCAGATATATTTCGTTCAGAAAATCTGCAAATAAGATGATACAGTTTCCAAGAAAAAAGACGTGTGCCAGTTACCTACGGATTTTACAAAATTATGTGAAATTATATTGCAAAGCGGGAAACAATGAAATTCAGATAAAAATTGGTGTCTCACCGCTAGTTGTATCTTGATCACTCATAAGGGAGAGAGCATGAACGCCGAGTGACTCGCTTTGGCCACTTTGAAAGCTGCTGTGAGAGCCTGCCGGTTGTTGTTGTTGTTCGCGTGAAGGCTTCGGTTGCTGCTTCTTTTTGGCTAATCGCTGTCGCCATCCTGGAGGTCCAACACTCATTCGAGCTCCCCGTCGTCTGTTCTGGCTGAGGGAGTAAGTGTTGACGATTTTTAAAGATGGATTACATTCTAAAAATATCATTTTAAAGATTGGAAGAAATTTTTCTTGAAATAAGACAGGGATGAAATGACGAATGCGTATTGCAACAGTAATCTCTATAGGCTAGGTGTAATCTCTATAGGCTAGGTCAGGTTTAAAACTTCAGTGCCTAAAACTTCAGTGTTATTCTTACCATATGAAAAAGCATAAGAGAGAAGTAGAAGAGACCTGAGCAGTTGCTTTATTTGTTTGTTGAGACTTTAGAGATTGACACAAAAGCACAAACAAAGGGGGGCACATGATATTGCACCATATACAGTTTGGAGCTTGAGTACATGAAACGGCTAGAAGAAGACTGCGTGGGCAGAAGGAGGGGGAGGAAGAATTAGGAAATAAGTATATTGTAGCTTAATTCGTTTATTTTGACGTAGCAAAACAGAAGATGATAATGAAAAGAATTAAACAAGACGATAATGAAAAGAATAACACAAAACCGCAAGAAAAAGGTACCAGAAGATGTACCACCAGATGCAGGAGGAGAAGTGTTGCTGCTTGATGACATGTAATGGCTAGCAGGGGACAGCGGGGGGGCAGAGGCAGCGCAACTGGATTGAACAGCAGTTTGGGCAAGACCAACCGATAGTGTGGGGGCGGTGGTATTATCTTCGCTTGTGGAATTTACAGATCTAAGCTTGATGTGAGGAGATGTTACTAAAAAGTAAAAAGTTTTGATATTTAGCCGAACTATAGTGGGGGAAAGGGGGGAGGAAATGATGTTAAAGGAGATGAAGAACTAAAAAAAAAGGAATACTGCTACGTTGTAGCAGGTATTGGGTGGTTCTGGTGCGGGAAAAAGTGGTGTTACTCTCTTCAGAACAGCCTGTATAGCAAATGAAGGAAAAAACCAAGAAAGGGGGGCGTGTCTCGTTTAAAATTTCGCACATACGATGCTCGTCCCGTTCATCCTTACTTTTCTTCTCCCGCCCCTGCTTTGTAGATCATGAAAAATTGCTAAAAGTTGCCTTATCAACTTAAAAATCGCTAAAAATAGCTTAACTCTGGTTTCCCCACCCCCCTTCCCCTTTTTCTGCAATACACACCCTGCACCAACAAAAGCAGCAATTTTTTCCTGACGACAGCAGCATCAGTGTGAAATAGCGACAGTGTATTAGATGGCGAAGGGTGAAAAAATTATTGTTTCTAGGTTGGAGATGTATTCTGTTACATGATGGCACTGAGGATAGGGCGAACAGGAGAGGAGCATTAGTATTGTCATAGAGCAGATATAGTTTATAAATAGATTCCAGGAATGTGGATATAGAAATGTGATTTAGAGGACAATCTGTAGTGGTAAAAGTCTTTTTTGAAAGTTTCTAAAAAAGCAGCTAATATAGAAAACTGTAACAAAAACACCAAAAAAATTACTTGTCGCGGAAAACGGCGCAACTGGGCCAGAGCAGATAGATTCAGCAGCAGTTGAGGCAAGAGCAAATGAAATTCTAGGTGCGTTGCTCGTGCTTTCGCTGCTGCTTCTCTGGGGCATTGGCTTCACCTGGCGAGATGAATCTAAAAAGTAAATGAACATATAAGGATACATATCAGCGAAAAAAGAAAACGAGAAAAAGACATAAAAACGGGTAAAAGGGGAAATAGAAATTAGGTTTTTATTTGGGATTCATTTCAGGGACAGAAACATAAAAATAAATGGTATTTGGCTATGAAAAAAAAGCGATTCATGAAAGGAACATTGGGATTTTTAGAATGATAAGATAATTTTTAGTTCGTTTAGGAGATTGTACTGCTTATGACTTAAAATAAGGAAATGGTAAGCGTAGCCTACGATGAATGGGGGACTTAACAGCAATGATTTTGTTGTTATACCTGACACGCTATCCTCAGCACGGAGTTCTAATTGTTCATTTGTCCCCTGTTCAGATCCGTCGGGAGCTGTTCTCTTCAGCAGGACAATATGCGGGCTAGGACTATTGAAATCATCACGTCTAGAATTACTCTGAGACGGATGTTCACTTCTGGAGGTTGTATCTCCCACTGCTTCCTCGGATGTGTTTCCATACTGGACGGCTGGCTCCGGCTGCATGCAGACAGAAACACTAGAAGTGGCCGTGTATGCTGAAATAGATATGTCAAAGTTGTATATTTTCATTGCGCGCAGTGAAGCAATGACCTTTGTTTATAAAAGTACGAATTTTTTAAAAAACACATGCTGAAGTTTGAGATTCTACAGTTGTTCTTTGTTTATTGTTGCCAATAAATCAGTGACTGTACTATTCTATAAGTGTGAATACAGTCCGGCAAGAGTAATAAAAGACGTTAACAGGAACGACAATTTAGATAAGTTCAGAACAGAATAAACAATGTAATATGAGCATACGTTTACGGGACGATGAAGCAATATGTGTAATGTTGGTTTCATTTTTCGCACGTATGAGCTGTTCGGCTTTCTGTAATGAATCAACATCCACATGTTGCGCTGTAGCAGCCTGTTCATAGGTAGAATAGTGGCCATATTCTTTCAGAAGAAGCACATAGGCCAACCGTTCAATAGAATATATAGTATTTCCAACGTCATCATCATTGAGATAGAGAATACGTTTGGACTCTCTCATAGCAAAAGATTTTGTCTAGAAAAAGTAACAGAAATTTGAGTTTCCAACAGGGAAGTAGATAGAGTGTGGAGCAAAGTTGAAACTAGTTTTTTGCGGCTCGGCTGGGTTATATCTCGGCACTGATGTCTTCTTAACTTTGTGATGGTAAGGAACCAGGCCCGGCTTTTTTGGATATATTGTCCTCTCTAACTCTCTGTGACAAACTATATAACAAATATTGTGCTAGGTATTTAGTAATGGAGGTTACACAGTGTGTAGAGTGCTACTATGAACGCCATTTTTGGTTGGGATCAAAACCAGGTGGGAGTGAGGTATTATAATAATGAAATTACAGAAATTACAAGCTAGTTGGTCTAAATGGAGATCAGTTAAAGCATCTTTGCAGGGGGGGGGGTCGGAAAAAAGCAGGGGGACAGGGGGCGAATACTGTTTATGTTTTTAGAAAGGGGTCGTACATTGACTGTATGGCAATTACGAAATGACGGCGGCAAATTGTAAAAGAGAGATATAGTGGAATAGGAAGAACAAAAAAATCGGTAATAAAACAGATTAGAAAAGAAATTGAACAAAAATTATGTGTTTAGAAAACTGAAGCATGATGCCAACAGAGACAGGTAATCGGTAATGCAGTAAGAGAGAATAAGACAACAGTTTGAGAACGTGCATGGGAAACGTAACCTGTCCTGCTGGAACATAGTGGAATTGTTTTCGTTACACAACAAGAACGCAGATGTTATTTTGGAAGACAGCTGTATGCAAATTAGGCGTAAGGAAAGGGGTTCAGAAGAATATATTTATATTAAGTGATTAAATGACAGTTGAAAGATTATATTTGGGTCACAAGTATGTTTAGAAAAGTAAGAAGCAGTGTAAGTAATAGAAGTTTGCGAAATGAAATTATAAATATAGTTTTCTAAGTAAGTATAAAACTAACATTTGTAAATAAAATGTTGTAGTTCGTATTCGGCTATGCAACAAGAAAAAGAAATTTGTCCGCATCTAGTGCAGCAATATGATCTAATCGTTCTGCATGCCAAAACATGGCTCAGGTCCGGCACAATCTTTCATCAAGACTAAATTTTTAAAAAATTTTAAATTTTTGTTTGGTAAGGGGGGACCAAGGGGAGCCAAAAAAAATTTTGAAAAAGATTTTGCTGAAAACTTGCATACAGGGGTTTTGTATTCCCTTTTTGAGTTAGTGTAGTTTTTGTCTTTGTAGGTTTGCTCTTGGGAGTATGCAAACACGTACATTTCGCGGCGCAAAAAGTTTTTGAAGAATGGGTGCGGATTCAGAAAGCGCGAAGAGGCGCTACTCTTTTCCAAAAAAATAAATATACAAAGCATACTGTATATAAGCAGTGGCACTAACTAGGATATCAATAAAAGGTGGGGCGATTAGTCAAAAAGACTATGTTCAGATCTGAACAATGGTTTTTTATTTTCAATAAACAAATAAACGTGAAGAACTGTGCAGGACACTAGGGGGGATATGCTCACTAGTTACAGCGCGGAGGTCATATAGGAATCAGAAGCGAGAGTAATAAAATCTGTAGTCTAGTTACAAGAATATTCCTATTTTAGAATTATGAGACAACCCCTGTTTCGCTAAAATAACGAGATGAAGGACAAGTCAAATAGTGTGCTGTTATGGAATTATATTACAAAGTGTATAGTAGCTTGACGCATATTTTATGAAGTAATTTGCATATTATTTACAGTTAGAATAGTATAAGTTAAGATGTGTTTTTGATTATGCTGGGACTTCACAGTCAGAGTATATGTTGGTATCATAGTTTTTTCTGCTCTGCTAACACAGAACTGCTAAATGTACACAGAACTGCTAAATGTATATAGGTTCAACTGTAGAAAAGAAAGACGCTAAAAAGTTGGTGCGTACGAAAGCATGAAACAGATTGTGTAATCATTTTTAGTTTGTGTTTACTGTTATGATATAATCCCTTTTTCGCTATAATTTGAACATGAAAAGCAAGTAAATTGCTATTTGCTCGAATAGCAAAGAGGAGCTAAATCTAAATCCAGTTTCAATTCTCTAAAAGAAACTCGCTGCAAAGTTTGTGCTTCCGTAAATATGTAAATGATTGATTATTCGCTCTTGTAACGAGTTTTTAATTATGAGACAACCCCCCTTTTCGCAAAAATTTGAAGATGATAGATAACTGAATTGATGTGCTATTATGGAATTATATTAGAAAGTGTATAGTACGTTGTCGTCTATTTCTTGAACTAATTTGCATATTATTGTCACTAAGCATAGGAAAAGTTCAGATGTGCTTTCGGCTTCTCCTATACATACACTGTATTAATAAAAGAGGCAGAGATGGTATAAAAGAAACTGGTTGAATTAATTAATGATAAATAGTAGGCGCTATCTGCAGGACATCGCAGCGAAAACACATGATGACAAAAAGGAAGAGTCATATAACAGCAGCAATGTTAATATGCCAATGTATCAAAAGACGGTGGTACTAAATGCGAAACACGAGACAAATTTGAAAAGAAATTTATTGTATATAGGCAATTTATAGTACCAATAACTGCGAAAATTCGTAATACAAAAAGAGACAGTTAAAAGACTGCATGAAAGGAATACTGAACGGAGCAAAATATAACAATAGGAACAGTATAAGTTCAAAAATGAAAGGGGAAATGGTAAGAAGAATGAAAAGTGTTTCGGAAAGTAGCAGTTTTTAGTGTAGTTAAACGATCGTTAGGCAAGTTGTAACGAGTTTAAAAGGTCAGTTTCTCGCGTTACAGGGAAACAACTGCCAATATAATAGATACTATATGATAATTAATGACAAGTTTAATGGAGGTAAACAATCAATAGAATGAAGAATAGCAGTAATAAAAAACTATTGGAAAAATACAAAGATACAAAAGGGGGATACCAACATCAAGGGCACAGGAGAGAGAGAAGAATAAGCGAAGTAGCGTAATCGTGAACAGTTACAAAGAAGGGTATATATTTCAATGAGTAAAGTGTGTATACATTTTTTTCGAGACCAGTTATTTATGGCTAAAGGAAAAAGCAATGTTTGAGGTGACACTAAGTTTACACTGATATCAGAACATGGGCGGGCCACAGAATACAAATTTGTGAGTTTAATTTTTATTTTGAAAGGTAAAGAACTAGTGAGACACTAAAAGATAGATGTTAACTGCGAAAACGTGGCTAGATGGAGACAAGAATGAAATATAACAACAATACAACATTTGACACAGCGCGCAATAAATCTAACAGACGAACAAATGCAAAAATATAAAAACAGAGAGCACAAATCAAAGCCGCACGGAGACAGAGAACATAATGCAAAGCAGCAGAATGCAGGAAACGCAGTGTACACGGCGTACAAATGCATGAGTTTAGTATCTGTGTAGTGTTCGGTAGCCTTATTTACGTGAATAAGAAACAGCAAATTTCTGAGATGAAATAAAACAACATTACTGGCCAAATACGTATATAAATATAAGATGATACTACTATGAATGAGAATAACAGGAGCTAATAATATAACAACATACAGGAACAGTAAACGATGGAAGCATGCTCATGAAATAGTTATCAGCAATAAGCAAGATAAACAAAAATAGTGACAAAAAGAAGGCAAAGTTACAGAAGTAGCAAAGATTGAAGTACTGAAAAAGCAGAAAGGCAGAATATTAGTTCGCTTAAATCCTCTTCCATTTTCATGGAGAGTGTTATGAAGGAAAACTATGAGAACGTTATTAAGGAAGAGTATCACGTTAGATAGCTTATTTTAAAAAAATTATAGGAAAAGGCAACTATTAAACAATTAAAGAACTAAAAAAATGTAAAAGTGGAGGTAAAAAGTCATAATGGTAGTTCGGTTAGCTGGAGAAATTTCTGAATTTGGTTCGCTAAGCAGGGGAAACTTCTGAATTTGGGCGACTGAGCAATAAAATATCATGGAGAGTAGGGCCACCAAACGATAAGGGGGGCACGGCTGGATGAAGATTGGGGAATGAGAAAAATGGCAGTAAACAGATGAACATCAAAAACGAAACAGAAAAAGCTATAAGCATGTTCTATAAACAGACAGACGCAACGCACAATACATCCATTAGTATTGAGAAAAGGCAAACTTACAACAGTAACTAATCATAAACAAAGTGTTAGTACAAAGGAAAAAACAGTTCGCTTAATTCATATTCCCCCTTTTAGGGTGAGCGTATAGCTACGACAGTAAAGAAAGTAGCTTCTACTGGGGAAAGAGGCAAGGAAAACAACAAAAAAAGCTAACCAACAAAGACAAAAACCACACTAACTCAAAAAGGGAATACAAAACAGCAGAAGAGGGTAAATAATTTACAATAGACGAACATAGATAACTTCATAGAGACCCAGAGCAGCAGCAGAAGGACAAAACGTAGTGAGAAAAACTATTAATCAGCTTCTATGAATGCCACTCTCTCTAGTCGCTATGCATTGTCAATATATAACATAAACTAAGCATTGAAAAATATAATAAACAATGTAAACTAATGAAAAAATCTTGTAACTGCAGAAGGGCAGGGCTACCGGAACTAAAAAAATGTAAAAGAGGAGGTAAAAAGTCATAATGGTAGTTCGGTTAGCAGGAGAAATTTCTGAATTTGGTACGCTAAGCAGGGGAAACTTCTGAATTTGGGTGACTGAGCAATAAAATATGATGGAGAGTAGGGCCACCAAACGATAAAGGGGGCACGGCTGGATGAAGATTGGGGAATGAGAAAAATGGCAGTAAACAGAAGAACATCATAAACGAAACAGAAAAAGCCATAAGCATGTTCTATAAACAGATAGACGCAACGCACAATACATCCATTAGTATTGAGAAAAGGCAAACTTACAATTGTAACTAAGCATAAACAAAGTGTTCGTACAAAGGCAAAAAACAGTTCACTTAATTCCTATTCCCCCTTTGAGGGTGAGCGTATATCTACGACAGTAAAGAAAGTAGCTTCTACTGGGGAAATAGGCAAGGAAAACAACAAAAAAAAGCGAACCAACAAAGACAAAAACCACACAAACCACACTAACTCAAAAAGAGAATACAAAGCAGCAGAAGAGGGTAAATAATTTACAATAGACGAACATAGATAACTTCATAGAGACCCAGAGCAGCAGCAGAAGGACAAAACGTAGTGAGAAAAACTATTAATCAGCTTCTATGAATGCCACTCTCTCTAGTCGCTATGCATTGTCAAAATATAACATCAACTAAGCATTGAACAATATAATAAACAATGTAAACTAATGAAAAAAATCTTGTAACTGCAGAAGGGCAGGGCTACCGAATGTTTCTGCTCCTGCCTCCTGCATCTTCGTAAATAGTATGAATAGTTGATTTTTTATACGTTGACAGTTAGCTTCAGTGGGACGAATACCAGCAGACAGGAGCATCAGTTTTCGAGAATTAAATGCTGCTGCTAGTGCGGGGAAATCAAGTGAGCCTTGTTCCCCTTGTTGCTGACGTACAAGTTGCATCAGTGAGAGGTATTCCAGAAAACACCACCGTACAGGTTTGTGAGGAGATTCTGCAGGGAGACGGAGAGAGTGAAGCCGAGAGACATGTCGCGTTATGAGAATTGGTACATTCATTTCGCGAGCATTAGCAGAGGCAGGTTGCTGGAACTCATTGAACGGATTCCCGCAACATCTGCAGCTACAGGACTCGCACGACATATCATTGACGAAGCAGGGGCACCTCGAGGTGTATGTATTGCTCACTCCGTCTAATGTGCAGCAATTCTCAACATTGGCGGAGCACCGACAGCCTGTGCCGACTTCCGGAGGTGGCAGTGTAGGACGTCGTTTCCGTTTGTTCAGTAGAATTGGGAGAAGGGCTGAAGGCAAGTTTAGCCATTCCCACCAGAAACAGTTATCGTAGCAGCGCCAAAAAACCAGGAGACACCCAGTGTCATACTTGAGAAACTCCATTGTTAGCGGCGAAATTACCAGTTGAGGAGCGTTTTCGGTGTCCGTGCTGATTACGGCTGGGACCTGACAGTAGTCAACAATCATCTGCACGCACGCGAACTTCCGTGGCCAGTGTTCAGGATATTGTGAAGCCATACCTGTCTGATCCTGTTCCGAGAGTCCGGCGCCTGTATACCGGTTCCAGTTTATCGGTTCGGATATATAGTGAAACAGGCTCTGTAGAAACAGTTCTGGATTTTGCAGGGTGGAGTTCCGATTATCGTCCATGTAGGTTTTTAGCTTCAGTTTCCCGTCGTCGCTGCAGAAGGTTCTGCAGAAAGTAGCTACTGGATGGCCCCATTGAATAGGAGATGGCAGAACAGAATTTACTTTGGCCCAGTGCTCTTCCGAGGATTCGGGCGGGACAGCGTTCTGTTGAAGGATTGGCAAGGCCGTGATAGGATCTTCTAAGGCTGCGAGAAGAGAGAGAGACATGTTTCTTTCCATTACCGGAGATTCCTGTAGTAGCAGCTTAGCCCAGTAACGTAGGCGCAGTGCAAATGCTTTCTGTATTGGTTCAGGTGGACAGAGGGACAGTTCATTAATTGTTTGAGACAGAATCTGCTGGCTGGGAGTGAAATCAATTACACCGGTGCAGGCAGCGTGTTTGTTGTAATTCCATTTATCCCGCTGTGTTGTGATGTGCGCCACTGCTGTATCCAAGCCAATTTCTGTGCCGCCGCGTTCTGTGGTACCATGAATCCAGGAGTGGAAAACTTCGTTGAGATGCGTTCCCACACCAACAGGGATACAACTGAAAATAATAAGACAGATACAAGAATGTGATTAAAATGTTTTGAATCTCTAGTGCTCTGAATCTATCCGTTTGGAGTTTTTAGAAGAGAATACAGGATGCCTCTTTCGAGTAACTATACTAGTTTCGATACTGCGCCCTCCTTCCTTTAGACTCTATGCAGGCTCGACAGACTGAAAATGGCGCCTTCGGCATTTTTTGAAGATTAAAGTTGACATAAAAAATTTTAACGCGGCAGGCCACTTTGAAAGCTGCTGTGAGAGCCAGCCGGTTGCTGTTGTTGTTCGCGTGAAGGCTTCGCTTCAACTCAGTTTCACTTAAACTGGCTATTTAGACTGTATAGAAAAAGACAGAGCTATATACGAGAGACAACTTTCTACAAACAAAATCATGTAATCTAATATTTAAATATTTCTTCATATGGCTTCATGCAGTACAGTTCTATACAAGATGAGTAGCGTACGAGAATGAGCCGGAATAGAGCACAACATATGTGTTTAAGTTGCTATATCATTTCATAAGAAAAACTCCATTATATTATGAAGAAAAGGGACAGAAACAGGTAGTATGAATAATGAATATACCTAGTGCAACCGTTTGCAATATGAATTCTCAGATTGGCACAAATACGTTGGAAAGAGTTGGACAGCAAAGGTTCTGTTTCCTTCGTTTTTGGATTCCAATATGTTTTGTCTTTCCACTCACTGACGAATTTGTCGAAGTTGGAGAGAGTTTCCGGAATATCCGGAGTTGGAGCCATGCGTTGCTCTTGCTAGTCGAACGGGCGCCGGAAGACACGGCGAATTGCGAGTAGAAATTCCTTGTATCCTTTTCGTTTCTTGCTCATGCAGTCGGAGAGCCTTTGCGTGATGTGAAAGACATCCAGCTTAATAACGACCTGTTCGCCAAACAGCTCTTTCAAAAAGCGTGCGACAGTGCAACAATTGTCAACCAGAATGTAGTCGACGGTTTTCCCTAATGCCCGAAGCTCATCGGCCGCTGCTCGTATGCAATCCGTGATTTCTGCAAAGCTCGTGCTATCGCAGAATTTCAGTCCCATAACCTCACCAAACCCATCAAGGATTGTAGCCAGTGTATAGTAAATCTTGTTCCACTTTCCGTTATATGTTAGACCAATGGTTTTTACGAATTTGAAGGTATGGTCAATGGAGAGGAAATAGCAGGGGCGTGTGAAACGGAGACAGTAGGTACAGGTTTTATGGAGAAGTGAGAGAGGATAGTTTAGACGGAAGTCAAATAAAACCCAGTCCCTTAAATAGTTTTCCTTAGGGAAACAGTTATATCCTTTTTTGCCGTAGACCCTCTGAAAATGTTCCATTATAGCTCGGTATGATCGCAATTCGCCAAAGAGCTCCCGAACTTGATGAATAAAGTCGTTTGTCATGCCAGATTTCCATAACGAAATGAAAGGCACCGGAACTATTTTATTCACCTGATCCAGAATGGAAAGAGAGCAGGACGAAATTTGATGCTCATCTGAAGGATCTTCACAGCAGGAGTAGAAGCGATGGAAAACAAACAATGGCAAAGTAATATCCCAGAAAATGCGTGGAGGGCGGTCCTTCCTCTTGGCTGAACGAGTTTTCCGTAAAGGCGTCTTGTGGATAGGACACTTGATTTGGTTTGGGAATGTCGCGACAGGATCCCACGAAAGCAGTTTTACCTGCTGCTGTTCTCGGATTGAATTGATGAAAGAAGTCAGAACTGGTTGTTGGGTCGGTTCTTCTGTCAGTCTTTCCGGGATTTGTGACCAATCGACACATGTCCGGTCTTTCATTGTCGACGGACCCAGACTCTGCAACAGCAGAGAGACACAGATGAGCCTAAAAAGAGAAGTGGTAATAAGGAAAAACAAGTAGTAAAAATGTAAGAGTACAATAAAAATCAGTAGCATACGTTGCTGCGAAGGATAGTCGTAGTAGATTTTAAAATTAATAATAGTAGATTTTTAATGTCGACTGATTCGGGAAGTAGGCTAAGAATGAAATGAACTAAAACGAATTGTCCAAAAAATAAGAGAAGGATTAAATGAGACTGTATTAACCTTAACACAAACACCGAGACAAGATAGAGGACACAGGAAAATCTGATCATGGATGAAGAAGTCTAATTTATCATGAGGTACTCTCTGAAACAGAAAAGTATTTCTTTATAAGTTAACGTAAGTATTTCATGTTATTATCATAAAAAAGTTGTTTTTAGTAAACTACAAAAGGAAAAAGTAGAATTGGTGTAATCACAGGGGGAAGCTCGGGGAACCCGGAATAGAGACGCGTGTGGGAAACATATGCCAGTTCCTGATATGTTGTGATAGAAACGAATCTGTGCACTTAAAAGATACCAATAATAGATAGATTTGGTATGAGATAAAATGGAAGAATCTATTAAACGAAAACAATGATTAATCTCTAAAATAATGTGAAAATGTTTAATTTTTAATCAACAGCTTTGGCGTAGAAAGGTAGTGTATATCTAGGGGGCCTGTCCTCCGGTGACCTCTAGAATTGGAGTAATAGTTACGGCTAAATTTAACGATTTGGTTTTCTTTCGTCAATCACCCTTATTTCTTGATGAGTATGGAAGGGACGAAAGACAAAAAAGATTAAGACATGTTTAGGTAATGAATATATGCAAAATCTGAAAATACATATTTTAACGAACAAAGTAGGATATAATGAGCTAGCTACGACATAGGAGAAGTGAAACAACAGCAGCGTAGTAGTACCTTTGCAACTAATAAGACAATGGAATTTGTCGGGGCAACTGGGAGAATTATGAACCGCTAGTGTTGCCTTCAGATCAGTACGGTCCAGAAACTGCTATGATTCGGCTAGTGTTGGCTAACAATCTCTAGGGTAGCAAAACTGTTCCCAGTGTGAGTGTGCTCACGGTCCGCTGTACAAAGAGTATATCATGTAAAGAAAAGGTAATGAGTGTATACAGTGGATTGCCGTTGTCTTGAATGCGATATGTAGGAGGGGTGAGGTGGTCCCCTACTGAAGAGGAGAAGTAAGCACACGCCTGAAAAAGTTCAGAAAAAGAGGGGGATGTTCAGTGTCTAGACAATGGGAACTCTATAGAAAGAGAGTAGTATTTGATGGGATGCAATTAATCTATGATGCATGTTTGTACGTATAGGTTTGAGTACTGGAGCTTTGTTATTGTAGCTTTTAGTCATGCCACGATTTCCGTTTTTATGGATATTTTAAGCTCAAAAATTAATTTGAGCTTACGCATACATAGCCAAATAAAAGTACAAATCTGCGCTGAGATCATATAAGCGAGAATAAAAACGGGAGGAGAAATCCATCGAAATCATTTAAACATGCATCATAAATAAATCAGGTTCTATCAAATACAACTAATGCTTTAGTAAGAGGTCCCAGCGACAAAATGTCAATTTGCCTGTATTAAGTTTTAGCAGAAAACCGGCAAGCTGTTCTGAAGAGAGTAACCTCGGCCGCAGAGGCATAGAAGAAAAGTAACGATGAACGGAGCGAGCATCGTATGTGCGAAATTTTAAACGTGACGTCCCCTCTTTCTTGGTTTATTCCCACATTTCGTATACTGGCTGTTGTGAAGAGAGTAACCTCGGCCGCAGAGGCAAAATGTCAATTTGGGTATATTTCAGCTAATAAAGAAAAAAGGGAATGGCGGATCCACCGAACACTAATAAAAATACGTGAAGGTAATGGGCGGTCGGCTATCGCAATTCATGAAAATTTTGGGGGGGGGCCGGAGGCCGAAAGCGGAAGGGGGGATAGCATCATAGAGAAGGAAAAATCGGGGGCGCCTCGTGGGATTTCACCGAAATAAGAAAAAACCGGAAGGGCACCACCATCGAACACTGATAAAAAGTACGTGAAAAACTTGTACAGCCTATGTACGTATAAAGTGCGAGAAATCATCTTCAAAGCAGGGTCAATACAAGAAAAGTAACGATGAACGGAGCGAGCATCGTATGTGCGAAATTTTCAACGTGACGCGCCCTCTTTTTTGTTTTTTCCCACATTTCGTATACAGGCTGTTCTGAAGAGAGTAACCTCGGCCGCAGAGGCAAAATGTCAATTTGGCTATATTTCAGCTAATAAAGAAAAAAGGGAATGGCGGATCCACCGAACAGTAATAAAAATACGTGAAGGTAATGGGCGGCCGGCTATCGCAACTCATGAAAATTTTGGGGGGGGGGGTTCGGAGGCCGAAAGGGGAAGGGGAGATAGCATCATACAGAAGGAAAAATCGGGGGCGCCTCGTCCATGGAAAAAGGAAAAGGCCCCTCTAAACATAGTTTCAGCGGAAATTTTCGGTGGAGGTGTCTAACTCCGGAAATTTGGTGGCCGACCCCCTAAATGTGATGCTGAATACCCCCCGAACCATAGGTGTGCTGGGGGGAGGGCCTGAGATTTGACCAATTGAGTGTGGGGGCGCCCCCCTTTCTGTGTATTTTCCAACATTTGGTATACAAGCTGTTCTGTAGAGAGTAACCTATGGTTTTTGCACCCCCCTTTGAAAATGGCGCCCGTTTCGTTTAAAATTTCGCATATACGATGCTTCTCCCGATCATTCTTGCTTTTCTTCTAACGCCCCTACTTTGAAGATCATTTCACAAACTCCCCCCACTTGCCTGTGTCATTTAAATAAGCCGGTCCCCCTTCCTGGTTTTACTCGTTATTTCGTGTAAAGGCTGTGTACCTACAAAGGCATCAAAGCCTTTTCTCTCGTTCATCAGCAAAAAATACTGCTGTCATCAGGGATGCTGCTTTAGCTGCGTGGGGGGGAGTGCGCGATATGATCTTCAAAGAAGGAGCGTTAGAAGAAAAGCAACGATGATCGGGGCGAGCATCGTATATGCGAAATTTTAAACGAAACGGGTCTGCCTTTTTTGGTTTATTCCGACATTTCGTATACAGGCTGTTCTGAACAGAGTAACCTCGGGTTTTTGTGGAACCTTTTCCTTTTCCTGCAATATGCTCCCTAATTTTCGGTGGAGGTGTCAAACTCCGGAAATTTGGTGGCCGACCCCCTAAATGTGATGCTGAATAACCCCCGAACCATAGGTGTGCTGGGGGGAGGGCCTGAGATTTGACCAATTGAGTGTGGGGGCGCCCCCCTTTCTGAGTATTTTCCAACATTTGGTATACAAAGCTGTTCTGTAGAGAGTAACCGTTGGTTTTTGCACCCCCTTTGAAAATGGCGCCCGTTTCGTTTAAAATTTCGCATATACGATGCTTCCCCCGATCATCCTTGCTTTTCTTATGGGCGGCTAAATGTGAATTTGCCTGTATTAACATGTAGCACAAAACCGGCAATGGGCGGCAAAATGTCAAATTGCCTATGTTTCACCGAATAAAGAAAAAAACGGGAAGGCGCCTCTAAAGAACACTGATACTTGAGAAACTCCATTGATAGCGGCGAAATTACAACTTGAGGAGCGTTTTCGGTGTTGGAGAAAAAACCGGGGGGCCGCCTCGTCCATAGAAAAAGGGATTTCACCGAAAAAAAACCAGGAGGGCACCCCCATCGAACACTGATAAAAAGTACGTGAAAAACTTGTACAGCCTATGTACGTATAAAGTGCGAGAAATCATCTTCAAAGCAGGGGCAATAGAAGAAAAGTAACGATGAACGGAGCGAGCATCGTATGTGCGAAATTTTCAACGTGACACGCCCTCTTTCTTGTTTATTTCCCACATTTCGTATACAGGCTGTTCTGAAGAGAGTAACCTCGGCCGCAGAGCCAAAATGTCGATTTGGCTATATTTCAGCTAATAATGAAAAAAGGGAATGGCGGATCCACCGAACACTAATAAAAATACGTGAAGGTAATGGGCGGCCGGCTATCGCAATTCATGAAAATTTTGGGGGGGACCCGGAGGCCGAAAGGGGAACGGGGGATAGCATCATACAGAAGGAAAAATCGGGGGGCGCCTCGTCCATGGAAAAAGGAAGAGGCCCCCCTAAACATAAGTGTCTAGACAATGGGAACTCTATAGAAAGAGAGTAGAATTTGATGGGAGGCAATTAATCTATGATGCATGTTTGTACGTATAGGTTTGAGTACTGGAGCTTTGTTATTGTAGCTTTTAGTCATGCCACGATTTCCGTTTTTATGGATATTTTAAGCTCAAAAATTAATTTGAGCTTACGCATACATAGCCAAATAAAAGTACAAATCTGCGCTGAGATCATATAAGCGAGAATAAAAACGGGAGGAGAAATCCATCGAAATCATTTAAACATGCATCATAAAAAAATCAGGTTCTATCTAATACAACTAATGCTTTAGTAAGAGGTCCCAGCGACAAAATGTCAATTTGCCTGTATTAAGTTTTAGCAGAAAACCGGCAAGCTGTTCTGAAGAGAGTAACCTCGGCCGCAGAGGCATAGAAGAAAAGTAACGATGAACGGAGCGAGCATCGTATGTGCGAAATTTTAAACGTGACGTCCTCTCTTTCTTGGTTTATTCCCACATTTCGTATACTGGCTGTTCTGAAGAGAGTAACCTCGGCCGCAGAGGCAAAATGTCAATTTGGCTATATTTCAGCTAATAAAGAAAAAAGGGAATGGCGGATCCACCGAACACTAATAAAAATACGTGAAGGTAATGGGCGGTCGGCTATCGCAATTCATGAAAATTTTGGGGGGGGGGGGCCCGGAGGCCGAAAGCGGAAGGGGGGATAGCATCATAGAGAAGGAAAAATCGGGGGCGCCTCGTGGGATTTCACCGAAAAAAGAAAAAACCGGAAGGGCACCACCATCGAACACTGATAAAAAGTACGTGAAAAACTTGTACAGCCTATGTACGTATAAAGTGCGAGAAATCATTTTCAAAGCAGGGGCAATAGAAGAAAAGTAACGATGAACGGAGCGAGCATCGTATGTGCGAAATTTTCAACGTGACGCGCCCTCTTTCTTGGTTTTTTCCCACATTTCGTATACAGGCTGTTCTGAAGAGAGTAACCTCGGCCGCAGAGGCAAAATGTCAATTTGGCTATATTTCAGCTAATAAAGAAAAAAGGGAATGGCGGATCCACCGAACACTAATAAAAATACGTGAAGGTAATGGGCGGCCGGCTATCGCAATTCATGAAAATTTTTGGGGGGGTCCGGAGGCCGAAAGGGGAAGGGGAGATAGCATCATACAGAAGGAAAAATCGGGGGCGCCTCGTCCATGGAAAAAGGAAAAGGGCCCCCCTAAACATAGTTTCAGCGGAAATTTTCGGTGGAGTTCGGTAACCTTTGATTTTTGCACCCCCTTTGAAAATGGCGCCCGTTTCGTTTAAAATTTCGCATATACAATGCTTCCCCCGATCATTCTTGCTTTTCTTCTAACGCCCTTACTTTGAAGATCATTTCACAAACTCCCCCCACTTGCCTGTGTCATTTAAATAAGCCGGTCCCCCTTCCTGGTTTTACTGGTTATTTCGTGTAAAGGCTGTGTACCTACAAAGGCATCAAAGCTTTTTCTCTCGTTCATCAGCAAAAAATACTGCTGTCATGAGGGATGCTGCTTTAGCTGCGTGGGGGGGAGTGCGCGATATGATCTTCAAAGAAGGAGCGTTAGAAGAAAAGCAACGATGATCGGGGTGAGCATCGTATATGCGAAATTTTAAACGAAACGGGTCTCCCTTTTTTGGTTTATTCCGACATTTCGTATACAGGCTGTTCTGATCAGAGTAACCTCGGGTTTTTGTGGAACCTTTTCCTGCAATATGCTCCCTAATTTTCGGTGGAGGTGTCAAACTCCGGAAATTTGGTGGCCGACCCCCTAAATGTGATGCTGAATAACCCCCGAACCATAGGTGTGCTGGGGGGAGGGCCTGAGATTTGACCAATTGAGTGTGGGAGCGCCCTCCTTTCTGAGTATTGTTTCACCGAATAAAGGAAAAAACCGGGAGGACGCCTCCAACGAACACTGATACTTGAGAAACTCCATTGATAGCGGCAAAATTACCACTTGAGGAGCGTTTGCGGTGTCGCAGGAAAAAACGGGGGGGCCGTCTCGTCCAAAGAAAAAGGGATTTGACCGAAAAAAGAAAATACCGGGAGGGCACCCCCATCGAACACTGATAAAAAGTACGTGAAAAACTTGTACAGCCTATGTACGTATAAAGTGCGAGAAATGATCTTCAAAGCAGGGGAGATAGAAGAAAAGCAACGATGAACGGGCCGAGCATCGTATGTGCGAAATTTTCAAGGTTTCATGGAACTCTAATAAAAAGTAGGTGAAAACTTGTACAGGCTATGTACGTATAGTAGAGAAGAGATATTAAAACGTATAGAATACCGTGAAATACGTGACGCGCCCTCTTTCTTGTTTTATTCCCACATTTCGTATACAGGCTGTTCTGAAGAGAGTAACCTCGGCCGCAGAGCCAAAATGTCAATTTGGCTATATTTCAGCTAATAATGGAAAAAGGGAATGGCGGATCCACCGAACACTAATAAAAATACGTGAAGGTAATGGGCGGCCGGCTATCGCAATTCATGAAAATTTTGGGGGGGACCCGGAGTCCGAAAGGGGAACGGGGGATAGCATCATACAGAAGGAAAAATCGGGGGCGCCTCGTCCATGGAAAAAGGAAGAGGCCCCCCTAAACATAATTTTTGCCGATAAACGGGAGAATATGCCTTTTTACGTACACAGCTTTCTGAGTATTGTTTCACCGAATAAAGGAAAAAACCGGGAGGACGCCTCCAACGAACACTGATACTTGAGAAACTCCATTGATAGCGGCAAAATTACCACTTGAGGAGCGTTTGCGGTGTCGCAGGAAAAAACGGGGGGGCCGTCTCGTCCATAGAAAAAGGGATTTCACCGAAAAAAGAAAATACCGGGACGGCACCCCCATCGAACACTGATAAAAAGTACGTGAAAAACTTGTACAGCCTATGTACGTATAAAGTGCGAGAAATGATCTTCAAAGCAGGGGAGATAGAAGAAAAGCAACGATGAACGGGCCGAGCATCGTATGTGCGAAATTTTCAAGGTTTCATGGAACTCTAATAAAAAGTAGGTGAAAACTTGTACAGGCTATGTACGTATAGTAGAGAAGAGATATTAAAACGTATAGAATACCGTGAAATACGTGACGCGCCCTCTTTCTTGTTTTATTCCCACATTTCGTATACAGGCTGTTCTGAAGAGAGTAACCTCGGCCGCAGAGCCAAAATGTCAATTTGGCTATATTTCAGCTAATAATGGAAAAAGGGAATGGCGGATCCACCGAACACTAATAAAAATACGTGAAGGTAATGGGCGGCCGGCTATCGCAATTCATGAAAATTTTGGGGGGGACCCGGAGTCCGAAAGGGGAACGGGGGATAGCATCATACAGAAGGAAAAATCGGGGGCGCCTCGTCCATGGAAAAAGGAAGAGGCCCCCCTAAACATAATTTTTGCCGATAAACGGGAGAATATGCCTTTTTACGTACACAGCTTTTAGACGAAATAACGTAATAAACCAGGTAGGGGGGTCCCTCATTTAAATTGCACAGCCAAGTGGGCACTCCTTTTCCTTTTTTCCTGCAATATACTCGTATCCCCGGTTTTTCCGCACCAACCACCAATTTTCCCCTGATGACATTGGCGGTTTCATGGAACTCTAATAAAAAGTAGGTGAAAAACTTGTACAGGCTATGTACGTATAGTAGAGAAGAGATATTAAAACGTATAGAATACCGTGAAATCCTTTTCTTCCGTTCATCGGCAAAAAAATGCTTTCACTGTTTGGTAGCCTTTCACTAGGCTATAATTATGTGACTTCCGGAAACGGAGACCAAAGGGGAAGGGGGGATAGCATCATACAGAAGGAAAAATCGGGGGTGCCTCCTCCATGGAAAAAGGAAGAGGTCCCCCTAAACATAATTTTTGCCGATACACGGGAGAATATGCCTTTTTACGTACACATGTGAATTTGCCTGTATTAACTTTTAGCACAAAACCGGCAAATGGATGGCAAAATGTCAATTTGCCTATGTTTCACCGAATAAAGGAAAAACCCGGGAGGACGCCTCCAACGAACACTGATACTTGAGAAACTCCATTGATAGCGGCAAAATTACCACTTGAGGAGCGTTTGCGGTGTCGCAGGAAAAAACGGGGGGGCCGTCTCATCCATAGAAAAAGGGATTTCACCGAAAAAAGAAAATACCGGGAGGGCACCCCCATCGAACACTGATAAAAAGTACGTGAAAAACTTGTACAGCCTATGTACGTACGTATAAAGTGCGAGAAATGATCTTCAAAGCAGGGGGGATAGAAGAAAAGCAACGATGACGTGACGCGCCCTCTTTCTTGTTTTATTCCCACATTTCGTATACAGGCTGTTCTGAAGAGAGTAACCTCGGCCGCAGAGGCAAAATGTCAATTTGGCTATATTTCAGCTAATAATAAAAAAAGGGAGTGGCGGATCCACCGAACACTAATAAAAATACGTGAAGGTAATGGGCGGCCGGCTATCGCAATTCATGAAAATTTTGGGGGGGGGGGAGACCCGGAGGCCGAAAGGAAGAGGCCCTCCTAAACATAAAAAAATTCGATTGCATTAAATGTCAGAAACAGTATATGAAAAACCAAGTTTTTGCACAAAATCAGCAATGAGCGGCTAAATGTGAATTTGCCTGTATTAACATGTAGCACATAACCGGCAATGGGCGGCAAACTGTCAAATTGCCTATGTTTCACCGAATAAAGAAAAAAAAGGGAGGGCGCCTCTAACGAACACTGATACTTGAGAAACTCCATTCATAGCGGCGAAATTACAACTTGAGGAGCGTTTTCGGTGATGGAGAAAAAACCGGGGGGCCGCCTCGTCCATAGAAAAAGGGATTTCACCGGAAAAAGAAAAAACCAGGAGGGCACCCCCATCGAACACTGATAAAAAGTACGTGAAAAACTTGTACAGCCTATGTACGTATAAAGTGAGAGAAATCATCTTCAAAGCAGGGGCAATAGAAGAAAAGTAACGATGAACGGAGCGAGCATCGTATGTGCGAAATTTTCAACGTGACGCGCCCTCTTTCTTGTTTTATTCCCACATTTCGTATACAGGCTGTTCTGAAGAGAGTAACCTCGGCCGCAGAGGCAAAATGTCAATTTGGCTATATTTGAGCTAATAATAAAAAAGGGAATGGCGGATCCACCGAACACTAATAAAAATACGTGAAGGTAATGGGCGGCCGGCTATCGCAATTCATGAAAATTTTGGGGGGGGGACCCGGAGTCCGAAAGGGGAACGGGGGATAGCATCATACAGAAGGAAAAATCGGGGGGCGCCTCGTCCATGGAAAAAGGAAGAGGCCCCCCTAAACATAATTTTTGCCGATAAACGGGAGAATATGCCTTTTTACGTACACAGCTTTTAGACGAAATAACGTAATAAACCAGGTAGGGGGGTCCCTCATTTAAATTGCACAGCCAAGTGGGCACTCCTTTTCCTTTTTTCCTGCAATATACTCGTATCCCCGGATTTTCCGCACCAACCACCAATTTTCCCCTGATGACATTGGCGGTTTCATGGAACTCTAATAAAAAGTAGGTGAAAAACTTGTACAGGCTATGTACGTATAGTAGAGAAGAGATATTAAAACGTATAGAATACCGTGAAATCCTTTTCTTCCGTTCATCGGCAAAAAAATGCTTTCACTGTTTGGTAGCCTTTCACTAGGCTATAATTATGTGACTTCCGGAAACGGAGACCAAAAGGGGAAGGGGGGATAGCATCATACAGAAGGAAAAATCGGGGGTGCCTCCTCCATGGAAAAAGGAAGAGGTCCCCCTAAGGTTTCATGGAACTCTAATAAAAAGTAGGTGAAAAACTTGTACAGGCTATGTACGTATAGTAGAGAAGAGATATTAAAACGTATAGAATACCGTGAAATCCTTTTCTTCCGTTCATCGGCAAAAAAATGCTTTCACTGTTTGGTAGCCTTTCACTAGGCTATAATTATGTGACTTCCGGAAACGGAGACCGAAAGGGGAAGGGGGGATAGCATCATACAGAAGGAAAAATCGGGGGTGCCTCCTCCATGGAAAAAGGAAGAGGTCCCCCTAAACATAATTTTTGCCGATACACGGGAGAATATGCCTTTTTACGTACACATGTGAATTTGCCTGTATTAACTTTTAGCACAAAACCGGCAAATGGATGGCAAAATGTCAATTTGCCTATGTTTCACCGAATAAAGGAAAAACCCGGGAGGACGCCTCCAACGAACACTGATACTTGAGAAACTCCATTGATAGCGGCAAAATTACCACTTGAGGAGCGTTTGCGGTGTCGCAGGAAAAAACGGGGGGGCCGTCTCATCCATAGAAAAAGGGATTTCACCGAAAAAAGAAAATACCGGGAGGGCACCCCCATCGAACACTGATAAAAAGTACGTGAAAAACTTGTACAGCCTATGTACGTACGTATAAAGTGCGAGAAATGATCTTCAAAGCAGGGGAGATAGAAGAAAAGCAACGATGAACGGGCTGAGCATCGTATGTGCGAAATTTTCAACGTGACGCGCCCCCTTTCTTGGTTTATTTCGACATTTCCTATACAGGCTGTTTTGAAGAGAGTAAGCTCGGCCGCAGCGGCAAAATGTCAATTTGTCTATATTTCAGCTAATAAAGAAAAAAACGGGATGCCGGCTCCACCGAACACTAATAAAAACACGTGAAGATAATGGGCGGCCGGGTATCCCAATTCATGAAAATTTGGAGCGGCGAAATTACCAGTTGAGGAGCGTTTTCGGTGTCCGTAGCGAAATTCTTTTTAGAGTAAAGACGAAACAAACGCACCTGGTTAAAAATTCGATTGCATTAAATGTCAGAAACAGTATATGAAAAACCAAGTTTTTGCACAAAATCAGCAATGGGCGGCTAAATGTGAATTTGCCTGTATTAACATGTAGCACAAAACCGGCAATGGGCGGCAAAATGTCAAATTGCCTATGTTTCACCGAATAAAGAAAAAAACGGGAGGGCGCCTCTAACGAACACTGATACTTGAGAAACTCCATAGATAGCGGCGAAATTACAACTTGAGGAGCGTTTTCGGTGTTGGAGAAAAAACCGGGGGGCCGCCTCGTCCATAGAAAAAGGGATTTCGCCGAAAAAAGAAAAAACCAGGAGGGCACCCCCATCGAACACTGATAAAAAGTACGTGAAAAACTTGTACAGCCTATGTACGTATAAAGTGAGAGAAATCATCTTCAAAGCAGGGGCAATAGAAGAAAAGTAACGATGAACGGAGCGAGCATCGTATGTGCGAAATTTTCAACGTGACGCGCCCTCTTTCTTGTTTTATTCCCACATTTCGTATACAGGCTGTTCTGAAGAGAGTAACCTCGGCCGCAGAGGCAAAATGTCAATTTGGCTATATTTCAGCTAATAATAAAAAAAGGGAATGGCGGATCCACCGAACACTAATAAAAATACGTGAAGGTAATGGGCGGCCGGCTATCGCAATTCATGAAAATTTTGGGGGGGAGGAGACCCGGAGGCCGAAAGGGGAAGGGTTGATAGCATCATACAGAAGGAAAAATCGGGGGGCGCCTCGTTCATGGAAAAAGGAAGAGGCCCCCCTAAACATAATTTTTGCCGATAAACGGGAGAATATGCCTTTTTACGTACACAGCTTTTACACGAAATAACGTAATAAACCAGGTAGGGGGGTCCCTCATTTAAATTGCACAGCCAAGTGGGCACTCCTTTCCGTTTTCCTGCAATATACTCGTATCCCCGGATTTTCCGCACCAACCAGCAATTTTCCCTTGATGACAGTGGCGGTTTCATGGAACTCTAATAAAAAGTAGGTGAAAAACTTGTACAGGCTATGTACGTATAGTAGAGAAGAGATATTAAAACGTATAGAATACCGTGAAATCCTTTTCTTCCGTTCATCGGCAAAAAAATGCTTTCACTGTTTGGTAGCCTTTCACTAGGCTATAATTATGTGACTTCCGGAAACGGAGGCCAAAAGGGGAAGGGGGCATAGCATCATACAGAAGGAAAAATCGGGGGTGCCTCGTCCATGGAAAAAGGAAGAGGTCCCCCTAAACATAATTTTTGCCGATACACGGGAGAATATGCCTTTTTACGTACACAGCCTATACATGAAATAACGTAAACAATCAGGAAGCGAAGCAGGGATGATAGAACAAAAGCAACGATGAACAGGACGAGCGAAATTTTCAACGTGACGCGGCCCCCTTTCTTGATTTATTCCGACATTTCGTATACAGGCTGTTCTCAAGAGAGTAACCTCAGGCGCAGCGGCAAAATGTCAATTTGGCTATATTTGAGCTGAAAAATAAAAAAGCGGGATGGTGGCTCCAACGAACACTAATACGTGAACGTAATGGGCGGCCGGCTATCGCAATTAATGAAAATTGGGGGGGGGGCGCCGAAGGCCGAATGTGGGAGGTGGGATAGCATCATACAGAAGTAAAAATCGGGGGAGGTCTCGTCCATGGAAAAAGGCAGACGATGTCGCTCCCCCCCGGCGCGGATGCTGCTGACATCAGGAAAAAAATTGCTGCTTTTGCTGGAGCAGGATGGATATTGCAGAAAAAAGGGAAAGGGGGGGAAACCGGAGTTCAGTTTTTGTAGCGATTTTTAAGTTTATAAGGCAACTTTTAGCAATTTTTCACTTTTTTTGAAATTTTTTGATTTTTTTGTCAAACAAATTGGAAAAATTGGGGAAGGGGGTTGAAAATTTTTATAGGGGGGGGGACGGCCTAAAGTAGATTTCAGGGGAAGAAGAAAAAATTTTAGGGTGGAAAGTCTCTGCCCCCTCCTTTTTTGGGTAAGCGTATCCCCGCCCCTCCCCCCCACCTATGCTGCCGTAGGTTAAAAAGTTGGATGTGTGAAACGGAGGCCAGGGGAGTGTCGCTACCCCCCGGCGCGGATGCTGCTGTCATCAGGAAAAAAATTGCTGCTTTTGCTGGAGCAGGATGGATATTGCAGAAAAAAGGGGAAGGGGGGGAAACCGGAGTTCAGCTTTTTTAGCGATTTTTAAGTTTATAAGGCAACTTTTAGCAATTTTTCACTTTTTTTGAAATTTTTTGATTTTTTTGTCAAACAAATTGGAAAAATTGGGGAAGGGGGTTGAAAATTTTGATAGGGGGGGGGGAACGGCCTAAAGCAGATTTCAGAGGCAGAAGAAAAAATTTTAGGGTCGAAAGTCTCTGACCCCTCCTTTTTTGGGTAAGCGTATGCCCGTCCCTCCCCCCCCCACCTATGCTGCCGTAGGTTAAAAAGTTGGATGTGTGAAACGCAAGCCTGGGGAGAGTAGTGGATGTTCCGTTGGGTTGGGGGGGGGGGGAACTAAACAAGTCTGGCGGGCAATGAAAGGGGGAAAACTAGAGTTAAGCTATTTTCAGCGATTTTTAAGTTTATAAGGCAACTTTTAGCAATTTTTCACTTTTTTTGAAAATTTTTGATTTTATGTCTAACAAATTGCAAAAATTTGGGAAGGGGGTTGAAAATTTTGATAGGGGGGGGGAACGGCCTAAAGCAGATTTCAGAGGCAGAAGAAAAAATTTTAGGGTCGAAAGTCTCTGACCCCTCCTTTTTTGGGTAAGCGTATCCCCGTCCCTCCCCCCACCTATGCTGCCGTAGGTTAAAAAGTTGGATGTGTGAAACGCAAGCCTGGGGAGAGTAGTGGATGTTCCGTTGGGTTGGGGGGGGGGGAACTAAACAAGTCTGGCGGGCAATGAAAAGGGGAAAACTAGAGTTAAGCTATTTTCAGCGATTTTTAAGTTTATAAGGCAACTTTTAGCAATTTTTCACTTTTTTTGAAATTTTTTGATTTTATGTCTAACAAATTGCAAAATTTGGGAAGGGGGTTGAAAATTTTTATAGGGGGGGGAACGGCGTAAGGCGGAATTCAAAAATTTGGAAAGGCGGATGAAAATTTTTATACGGGGGCGGGGAACGGCCTACGGCAGAATTGAGGGCGGGGGGGAGAAAAATAGGGTAGAGAGCCTGCGATCCGTCCCTTTTAGAGGAAGCGTATCTCCGCACCCTCCCCCCTCAACCTACCCATGCTGCCCTAGGTTAAAAAGTTGGATGAGTGCAACGCTGCCCTGGGGAGAGAAGTGGATGTTCCGTTGGGTTGGGAGGGGGGTGTAAACAAGTCTGGCAGGCACTGTTACACCTATGTCTTTTTCACGGATTCTGCCATTCCAATTGTTGCATAATGACAAGCTTGTTTCTACTAGCTATCGTCATTGTTTCAGTTTCTTATGAATTTTGATATTATAAATTATACGTTGCCTTTGTTGCTAATGACTTCTTTATTATTTCACTGTTTCGCTAGATTCATGGGAATTAGTGTTTTAGGTAGTGTGCCGTTTCGTGGGGGTAAGAATCTGTATCGGATTCCAGCATACACGTTTCGGAACTACAAACAGCAGATGTTATGAATTAGGTAAATAATAGAAGTGAATAAGTTCCTACTTTACTTTAATTTTTTTGTTAACAAAATGTGTGTTTGCTAGCCCGTCATCGGCTATGCATATTTTACGGCACATTGTTGTTGTACATTTAATATACTATCTACTTTTCCAACTAGACGTTCTGAAAGCAATGTAATACTTAAAATGATACGAAGAACTTATTCATAATCAGAATATGGTATATTCTTTTTCTATCTATATTAGCAATAATTTAAGAAGCAATTTGACAAATTCACAAATACCTAGTTTTCTGATATTACATTATTGAAGCTATTGGTTATAAAAGATGTTTCTGATATTAAAATATAGAAGTTGTTTATGATATAATAAATCTAACAAATGAAAAATGCAATCTGAAATGATATACACCGAAATGTTTTAAGTGAAATAATATTTAGTGATGACCAAATATCCTTCTGTTTTTGATCCTGCGAGTTTTTGTTAAAATAAAGTTGAAACTAGTGGAACGTGTCATTCGTATCAGTTTGAGACAGTACTTTATGGTATTAATTGTACATTATTTTTGGAAAATATCAATCTACTAGGGGATACGCTAGTTTGATGTACTGTGTTATCTTTTTCTGTGTCTTGTAATTAAAAATGCAAATTAAGAGAAACATTAACTGAATACATAGTGCTGTAATAGGGAACAGCTGGCTAGATTGTTAGACGCTTCTCTGTTATAGGAAGTCTCAATAATGAAACCTGCAACAGAAAGAATGCAAAATCAGCTTAAGTAAAATTGTACAAAACTATGAGGTAATTGACGTATCGATAGCTACCGTTCATTTTTGGCTAGCCTTTCACTAGGCTACAATATTTCTTACCAATGCAAAGGCAGTGTACTGCGGTATTCGTAGATAAATGAAAAGAAATTAATACAAGGTAGAAAGCACATATCTTTGTCTTATCAGAATTTTCGCGTTGGTATCTCTCAGTACAGAGTTCGCCTGCATGATCTGATCGCTGCGAGAAAACTTTGAAACAAACGCTAACAGTATATGGTAGCAAACTGTCTCTACAATCTAACACTGCGTTTTATACTATTAATAGAACAGTTTGATAGGAAAAGATATTGAGTTGTCGTGCAAAAAATTAAGCAAAACGAGAAGTACTGCTGTCATCGTTTTCCTTTTTTCCCTTTCGCCTGCAGAATGTGTCCCCTGCTGTGAGGAAAGCATAATAGTCATTACCATTTCTTCCCCCTCCACCTGCAAGAAGAGCGTCCTACAGTGGTCAAAACATAACTAATCTACAGGACCCGGGGAGTCTGTAATGCTACAGTTTGATAGCAACAGATCAGCAGTTTTCGCATGTTAAGCTTTGTAACAAACGCTATACTTATGCTTTTAATGGTACAGTTTGATTCTGTTCTCAACAGTTCTCTCATATCTGCGAGGATAAGTTAGTAACATGAACTTTCCTCAAGTGCTAGCAACGGATCCCCACAGCATATAGGAAGCAGAAGCCTTTTACAAGACTAGTCAAAAATTAACAGAGCTGCCTGTGGCGCCCACAACTTACATCCAGGGAAGCGTCAGTGCTGTAAACACATCGCCCATTTTAGTTTTCCGTTTGCAACATAATTGCGACAACATCTATTAACAACGCTAGCAGTGTATGGCTAGTAAACTGTTTTTAGAATTTATTTGAAAAACACTTGACGCACAGACTGTATTCTTAATGGAAATGCAAATTAACAAACATGTTAAACTAGCATTGAACTCGGCGCCACTAGGTGGCGCTTGAATAGTTTTTGTTTCGTTGATTCTGTTTGCGTTTTTCTTGACGTGGATGTCAAACTAATGAAACATGTCACAGAAATAAATCAAAATTACCTTAAGTAAAATTGCGCAAAAGTCTATCTTGTTGACATATCGATAGCTACCGTTCATTTTTGGCTAGCCTTTCACTAGGCTATAATTTTGTAACTTCCGAAAACAATCTTATGCTATTAAAGGACACTGGTAATTTTTAATGGAACAGTGACAGAAAGCACATATATTTGTCTTATCAGTATTTTCGCGTTGCTATATCTCAGTACAGAGTTCGCCTGCATGATCTGATCGCTGCGAGAAAACTTTGAAACAAACGCTAACAGTATATGGTAGCAAACTGTCTCTACAATCTAACACTGCATTTTATGCTATTAATAGTACAGTTTGATAGGAAAAGATATTGAGTTGTCGTGCAAAAATTTAGCAAAACGAGAAGTACTGCTGTCATCGTTTTCCTTTTTTCCCTTTCGCCTGCAGAATGTGTCCCCTGCTGTGAGCGAAGCATAATAGTCATTACCATTTGTTCCCCCTCCACCTGCAAGAAGAGCGTCCTACAGTGGTCAAAACATAACTAATCTACAGGACCCGGGGAGCCTGTAATGCTACAGTTTGATAGCAACAGATCAGCAGTTTTCGCATGTTAAGCTTTGTAACAAACGCTATACTTATGCTTTTAATGGTACAGTTTGATTCTGTTCTCAACAGTTCTCTCATGCGAGTATAAGTTAGTAACATGAACTTTCCTCAAGTGCTAGCAACGGATCCATATAGCATACAGAAAAGAGAAGCCTTTTGCAAGACTAGTCAAAAATTAACAGAGCTGCCTGTGGCGCCCACAACTTACATCCAGGGAAGCGTCAGTGGTTTAAATACATCGGCCATTTTAGTTTTCCATTTGCAACATAATTGCGACAACATCTATTAACAACGCTAGCAGTGTATGGCTAGTAAACTGTTTTTAGATTTTATTTGAAAAACACTTGACGTACAGACTGTATCCTTAATGGAAATGCAAATTAACAAACATGTTAAACTAGCATTGAACTCGGCGCCACTAGGTGGCGCTTGAATAGTTTTTGTTTGGTTGATTCTGTTTGCGTTTTACTTGACGTGCATGTCAAACTAATGAAACATGTCACAGAAATAAAACAAAATTACCTAAAGTAAAATTGCGCAAAAGTCTATCTTGTTGACATATCGATAGCTACCGTTCATTTTTGGCTAGCCTTTCACTAGGCTATAATTTTGTAACTTCCGGAAACTATCTTATGCTATTAAAGGACACTGGGAATTTTCAATGGAACAGTTACATAGCCACAGATCTACCGTCAGTGTTAAAAATACAAAAATGATTTTAGTTTTCCATTCGCAATATAATACTGACAATGTCAAGTAACAACTCCAGGCTAAGAGACACATACCTAGTGAAGGAGTGCTACAGTTACTTTTCTACTTGTGTGAGAGAGTGAGACACCTGAATGTCTGATCGCTGCGTGCAAGGGAGAACAGTGATACTGCTGTCATCGTTTTCTTTTTTCCCCGTTCCCCTGCAGGATGAGCCCCCTGCAGTGAGCGAAACATAACAGTCATTTTGATTTGTTCCGTTTTCATTTTCCCCTTTCGCCTGCAGGATGTACCCCCTGCAGTGAGCGAAACATAACAGTCATTTTCATTTGTTCCCTGTCCACCGGTAAGATGTGCGTCCAGCAGTGATCGAAGCATAATTAATCTACAGAACCCAGGGAGCCTTTAATGATACAGTTTGATAGCAACAGATCTGCAGTTTTCGCGTGTTAAACATTGTAACAAACGCTATACTTATGCTATTAATTGTTCAGTTTGATAGAAACAGTTCTCTCATACCTGCGAGTATAAGTTAGTAACATACGCCGAATGTCTGTCTAGCGTTATGAACGGATCACCATAGCAAATGCAAGCTTCAATCAGATCCATAATCAACATTGTTTCAGTTCCATAAATTTTGCAAGTATTTCATTGTCACAAGTTATTTCCCTGCGAACTCCGCACTCACACATATCTTCTGCTGAAATTCTGTGATAGTCTGCATTGTCGCAACTCTCATGTTGTCCGGGACCACCAGTACCGTTGAGAAAGGATAACCCCCGTGACTTATGCTTTATTATTTGCCATTTCTCCTGTCCTTTGATTCATTTGAACCTGTATATCTTCGTACGTATGTGTTACTAGAAGTACGTCCCCCGCGACTTATGCTTTAGGGGATGAATAGCATCCGGAAACAATCTTATACTATTAATGTTGCGAACATAATTTAGAAAAATACGCCGAAACCATACTACTGTCATGATTTTCATTTCCCCTCCTTGGCGTGAAAAGAGACAAACACATTTTTGGCTTAAAAAGGGCAAAATAGAGCAAAACAAAAAAAGGTTCGAACCAGGAATTGAACAACGCACCTTGCGAGAGGTGAACGAGAAACATAGCCACTACACTAGACGAACTGTTCCAGTATGAACTTCAAATAAACAGTTAAATGGCAGAAATAAAATGGTCAAACAGTATAAAGAGGAGGAGAAGGCCGTGGAAGGGTTTGACAAATAGCGTCTTATTCACTAGACTAACAGAACCCTACATTTTGACAGCTTAAACTTTCAGTTAACTGTAGTGTAGTTTCCTTATTCATGAGCTAGATGAAACCCATACGATTGATGCTGCACCTCCACAGTAGGTTTATATACGTTAGCGAGATCTGTACATCATCAGAGCAGAAATGTGGTGGTTTTGCAACAAGATAAAAAATAATCGCGAACATTGAGCAGCTGAGCGTCATTACTATATTTCGCTTGCTAGCCGGAACTTTTCCCAAATTTGTCCAGCGATTACTTTAGGTAGGAAGCAGGGGCAACTAGCGTCCCTGGTTGTGCAGATTGTTATACGGTTATGCAGATAGTTGCACATATATAGTTATGCAGATACACATTCTGTTAGGTAGCGGCCCTTTTCAATCCAAACCAAAAATGAATTAGATTAAGCTCAGTTTTATTCACTTAACTCAGTGTCAGCTTATATTTGTTGTCTGTATCGAGCTGTAGGAATCTTGCGGCCAAAATTTGTAGATTGAAGTGTCCGATTTGAATGTGTCTTTTGGAGTTGCTAGAGAAGACAATCTGGTGTACTCAGGCAGCGTTTGGTTACGCCCTTCACTATTACAAATTACAACGTACACACTAGAAACCAATACAAACTTAAGAAGGGCAAAATAGAGCAAAATAAAAAAATACGTTGCAACCAGGAATTGAACAACGCACCTTGCGAGAGGTGAACGAGAAACATAGCCACTACACTAGACGGACTGTTCAGGTATGAACTTCAAATAATCAGTTATATGAAAAATAGTATAAAGAGGAGAAGGCCGTGGAAGAGTTTGACAAAAACAAAAATAAGGTGATGCATAGCATAACAAAGCATACATAATCGAACTAAAAAGAAACAAACAAAAAGGGAAGAATAAAACCAACAGTGAGACACATAAAATGCGGAAACCAAGGCAATTTAACTGGGAGAGACACATAAACGGCGAGAGAGAGACACATGAAAAGAAGACAACTAAAAGTGACACATGAATGGCTGAAACGAGAGACACATGAAACACGCGACAACAAAGTGAGACACATGAATGGCGTAAACGAGAGACACATAAACGACATAAGAAGAGTGAGACACATGAATGCGTAATGCGAGACGCATCTACGAACCCCCCCCCTTGTGAGACACATAAATTGCTAGCCTTTTATAAACTGTATACTTATGCTCATTTCTTGATTCGTGAAAAGGTACTAGAAAATATCTTTGGGATGTTATCCAGCACAGTTTTGTGTTTCAAAACATTCGGAACAAGCACTTCATCAAATAGCTAAAATTCGGAAAAAGCGATTGAAACTGTTAATTGCAAAAGCTGATGCTCAAAATTAGTTTTAAATTTCTCAATTCATGGATTACAAAATAGAAATTTCAAACTGAATTTCAGTAATAAATTTGGATTTTTTGAAATTTTGCACTTTCTGAAAAAAATGAAAAATTTCACGGGCCGGGGGGCGGGCCGAAAAATTTCACGGACCGGGACGAGCGAACCGAAACCTTTCACGGGCCGGGCCTGACCGGGCCGCAAAAATTCGGCCCGTGCAGGCTTCTAATCCACAACTTGCCAGGTACATAAATTTGAAATTTGTTTCAGATATCTTGGTTGCAATAAAATTGTTGTATCTGATCCGGTGGGTGATTAGCAACGACTGGTTGCTACTTTTTCAAAAGCTCTTCAAAAATTTCGAATTTTTGTTCAACATGATCCCATATCCGAACTCCGCCCTTCTACCTTATGGAAAACTACCTTTCCCTGTATCCGTGATCTACACAGAAAGACCAAAGATCCTAGTTCCTCCTTTGGATCCTGACTACTAATCCTGGTTCCTCCTTTGGATCCTGACTACCAGTCCTGGTTCCTCTTTGGATCCTGACTACTAATCCTGGTTCCTCCTTTGGATCCTGACTACCAATCCTGGTTCCTCCTTTGGATCCTGACTACCAATCCTGGTACCTCCTTTGGATCCTGACCACAGATCTGGTTTCCTTCACTGGATCCTGCTTTGCCTAAAGCCTTTGGGGCCATGGTGATCTCTGAAGAACCAGATTCTTGGTCCAGTGCTCCTCAGCAACGCTCTCATACTCAACTTTCGACAACGGGCACTCACCGACATCAGAATCCAATTTCGGGAATGTAATACTAGCTTCGTTAACTGCTAACTCGGCTTTCTTTTCTTCCAATTTTAAAAATTAATATTGCTGTTTCAAAAGCTGTAGATAAACTGTTAAATGGGTACATATTGCTACGTTAAAAGTAAAGCAGAAACCTGAGGATTCCCAGAACCATGTTACGGTACCCACAAGTGTTTCGAGTTTAACTGATCTTAACAGGACAGCCCAAGTTAAGTTATCTGGGAGCTGTTAAGTTCTTCAACTGCAGCTTTTTCGTTTTGTAGTTAAGACTTAAGTTATACTGTTTTAACGCGTAAGAATGGCATCCCTCTGCAGCAGCTGGTCCGTCTCTAGCCAATTCTTTTATAGACGGAAATATTCCAAGAGTAAGGATGAGAACCAAAGCGAAAGACCCTAACTGGAGACTGCTTAAAGCCAGCACAACATCACCTACAACAACAGTGAAGCAAGCAGTACTACGATAATAATGAAGAAGCCAATGTTCTTTATATTAATTTTTATTGCGAAGTTTTTGTATGTGTTATCTACTCGTATATGCTGTGTTGATGTAATGTCATTTGTGCAAAAGTCCCACCTATGGTCCGGCAGGACAACCTCCTCATCTCTGGCACCTGCCGGCGCCAATGTTATTCAATTCCCCCTTGTCATCATTTAACCTAAATTTAAGGGGTGGCCGCCTAGCGGTGGAGCTGCCGAGTTGCGTTTATCACAACGGTGATGGGCAAATCTCCAGCCTTGCTAAACGCCTCGGGTAATTGTGGAGACAATTATTCGGGGTCAGCAAAACCTCCCACAAATTTTCTGAAATTTCTACCGTGCTGACTTTACTCCTAACCGGTTTAGAACCAACTGGAGTGGGGCGTACCAGAAAAAAACTAAAATTGTTATCTCCCATGTTTGGTGTTTCCTTAATCCCCATTTCCCTCCTTTGTTTGCATTTTGTTTGCAATTTTATTTTCTACCAGATCAAAGATTCACGTCAGCAACTATTTTGCATGCATTTTGTCATATTTTGGCATCTATCATGCCAGAAACAATACTGCAGCTATGTATGTATGTATGTATGTATGTATGTATGTATGTATGTATGTATGTATGTATGTATGTATGTATAAGATGTGTTTCATGTGACCATAAATAGTGAGTGCCCTATTGGCGACTAACCGTTTACCAGTCCCACATCCTACCACTAGGTTAAAACTATTTACTGTGAAACTGGTCTAGTTTGAACATTAGACTGTGCTTACCAGTACCGTATACAAAAACTGAGATGATTTCTTCTAGTCTGTTGTGTTATGTTTCATGCATCTTGAACTAAAGTATGCTATGAGTCGAGGGCATCTCTATGTCGATTTTGATTTCTATACCTACATTTTATATTTTATACTCGTATTACTGCATTGATTGGAATATATTGCTTTTGGCGTATTAATTTTCTATTGATTTGGAGACTTGGCACACTTTCTTTGTCATACTCCTTCTGATATGCTCTGTATAAAAGCGTTATGACTTCTGGATAGCGGAAGTTTATCACTTTGAAAACATATCACTTTGTGTTCCTATTTGGTTTGATACCCAGAACTCTGATTAAAAATGCTGTTTTGAGAACAAATATTAAAGAATCCGAATACAGTGGGCACTGTCTTGTTTCAAGGAAAAATGAAGTTAAAACTGAAATTTGAAACAGAAACCCAGTGAGCTTTATTTTATCCGTTTGTTAACGTTAGGCGTCATTTAGCTTTTATTGTTGTCTATCAATGAGTACCACATTCAATGCGACATGCTTACAATTTAGCCATCGGCACTCCATAACAGCAGCATACTTTTCTCTGCGTCTTGGTCTGCGGCCTTTCTATTCTAACTGTGAACAGTCTAGCAGCTTCTGGATTCCGCAAGTGTCAATCATATACCTTTACCAAACATAATTCTTATGATTATCCAATGCTGCTTTAACTTTTGCCAAGTTTATTTCCTTTACCTAGGTACAATAATCGGTAGAGGAACACCCTCTGGTTACTCTGATACTTGGATATTTCGAGCAGTCATAATATTTTGGCTGAATGGGTCTGCTCGGCTACAAGCTTTGATCGCAGTACAGCGTTTCACTGCGATATGGGATAAAACTAAAATCCTGGCGTATTTCAGTGCTAAAAGAACAACAGTGATGGCTGTTGCTTGTTTCATGTTGACATTGGCCAAATGTGTGTGGTGGAAAGTAAGCTCTGGTGGCGGTTACTTCAATCCTTGTCAAGTTAGCTATGCTAGCGATGGGGTTAAGGGGCTTCAATTCAAAGTAGTTAATGATGTTGGGAGATGCGAACGAATTTGCTAATTGTAGTCACCGGTGTATGCTATGCAGAAATTTTGTTCATCTTGCGAAGAAATAAACAGGCTGATTTGGGGATAAACAAAGATCGATTGAAATAGGAAATAAAGGTGTCACTTCAGATGGCTGTTCTGGTGGGCCTGCGAACCACTCAAATTTATCTTTCACGATATTTAAATGGTTTTGTCAAGAGCTATGGCAATAATTTTTTGTCAATTATAGTTTTTGAGGCCACTAAAATATTGATGGCTCTTTCAGATCCCTTATTGTTCATTGCTGTATCGAAACAACTGCGACAACAGATGTTATCACAATTCAGCCATAGTCAATTTATAACGAAAGTGGTACCACTACGAATTTCTTCATGAACGAGAACAAATAAATGATTTGGAATCATCAGACGCTGCCAACTGCTGGTTTTAATTTAACAAAGGAGGTGGTTTTAGTACAACTCACTCTTTAGGCGAAGCATTAAGGAGACCTAATGCTCATCTTTACTCTTAGTTCTAACAGAGTCAAAGAGCTCCGCATTGGACAATTGTTTGTCTGATTATCAATTTCTATAAACATTGTTGCCATTGTGTTTGCTAGTAATATTGTTGTTGTTATTACGAGTTATTTTAATCGACTATCATTGAATAAATACTGGATGTTTTGGATTTGTTTCATAAACCAATATTTTGGAACTCATGACAGTCCGCAATCGCTTTATTAGCACTAAGAACAACCAAGTTAACGAGAAAGTGGTACTCTTACAGTGTGAATCTCGTGCTCAGCAGTGCCGATGTCACAGCCTAATCTTTCCCCCGGCTGATTTTTCTCCCCGGAAAAATTGGCCTAGGCTAATCTTTCCCCCCGGAAAAATAAGACTAGGCTGATTTTTCCGCTTTTACTTTTCCCCCCGGAAAAATCAGCCTAGGATGATCCTTCCCCCTGAAAATCGACCTATTAGCCTGAAGTTGTCCCAGAAAAAATAGTGTGTGCGACATTACGTGTGTGACATGTGCAAAATCTGAATATAGTAAACATATATATTACCGCAAGCAATTCAGCGTGTATCATATAAATTAACATAATCTTAACCATGTTTATTAAAATGTCGTTGTCACAGTGAAATTTTCCCCCTAGAAAATTTTCACCTTGGAAAAATTTCACCAGTGAAATTCTCCCTCCCCCGACAAATATCACCGGTGAAATTGTTCCGTGGAAAAGATTTACCGCTGACCTGAAATCAAATTTTTAAATACCACTTTCGAATCAATTTCTTTTTCAGAATAGCAGAATTCAGAATATATTTCACTTAATCAAACCTTTAATGGTCCCTATCATAATATCGCAACATTTTTAGAAAATTTGTTACATAACGACAGTTTTAAAAAGAGTCCTTATTCCTTAGAGTCCTTAGTCCTTAAGAAACGACAGGAATTATTGTAGTTTTCTAGCATTTTTCACTAACCTAACAATTGTATTATCTACAGGCATTTGGAATAGTAATAATTACAAGAATTTCCTGTAGTAAATACATATTAAAGAAACTTGTACTTTTTTATGGAGCTTCCTGCTAGAAAGCTTCCATGGAGAACTTCAGGCTAATAGGTCGATTTTCAGGGGGAATGTTCAGTCTAGGCTGATTTGTCCGGGGGAAGGATCATCCTAGGTTGATTTTTCCGGGGGGAAAAGTAAAAACGGAAAAATCAGCCTAGGCTTATTTTTCCGGGGGGAAATATCGGCCTAGTCTAATTTTTCCGAGTGGGAAAGATTAGCCTAGACCGATTTTTCCGGGGGAAAAATCAGCCGGGGGAAAGATTAGGCTGTGACACCGACACTTTTAGATAGTGATTATTAGGGCAGGAACCTAAAGAAGCGGAGATCAAAGATTACGGAATAAGTGCTTCTGCGATAAACCGAAGTTTCGAAGACTGAAGAAATATAATTGCCAGAAAAGATGGAATAGCAGAACAAAGTTGATCAAGCCACCACAGGTCAAACTAGACTGAAGTCAAAGCTCAGGCCAAAGAAAGAATTCTGAGTAACATATCGAGGAAACAACAGAAATAAAAAGGCTCCCTGAGCTACCCTTAACGGCTCACTGAAGGCCTGGTCTAAAGATGGAAAATAAATGAAAAAGGAAAATATAGGCTATAATTCTTAATTTCAAACATGCTTGTCAGAAATAAGCAAAAATCGCCCACACTGGAAAGGTTGCGTTTTTAGGGCGGCACTGAGCACACCCATGGGCAATGCCTGCACAGCTCCTGCACATGTAAGCAAAATACACCCCCGCGCAGTGTTCAGCGACCATTTTGCCACCGAGCAGTAAAATTTGACGCACATGGCAAAACACAGCGGAAAAAATAGCCTGCGCAGCAGAATTAATACCCAACCAGAGTTTTCTGACAGGGGGGGAGCTCCAAAGTTAAAATCTCACGTAAATCCAAAGTGGTCTCACAATGCGAAAATGAGATCCTTTGAAAAGTCTATTAAGTCTAAACTTATTTTACTTTACTTTACTTTACGCGTTACTGATTTCATATTCCCAGTCGCAAGTAGACGCGCATAGACGCAAGTCGACGGGAGTCGACGCTTCCCAAATGTGGCTGACCAAATCCAGTTCCAAATCTCGCCTAGGCCGTCATGCTACGACGCAGGTGACGTGCGTTGACGCGCGTCAACGCGCCCACTTGTAGCATGCCAGTTAACGCGCATCGATGCACATTGACGCATTGATGCGAGCAAAATGATATTGAGGTTTCTGGACGCACGTTTGCTCGCGTTGACGCTTGTACACCTGCGTTCGCGACTATGAAGGCATCTTATGGGTTCAAAAGGAATCACCGTCTTATGAAAGCACCAAAATAGACTTTAAACTAATTGTATCGTGCCGTGTAGGCCTAATTATTGGGACAAGGAGTCCCTTAGTTGGCATTCACAATGATTACCGGATTTTTACACCCCTTTGATATTTAATTGTAAGCGTACGTATACATTTCAAAAAATGCAGTGAATGATAAAGTGTTTGCAGATTACCACAATTTCATGACTGGAAATGTACAGGATTAGCGATTAGCGCGACCTTGAGTGATCAGCCTGTCACAATCGCCTCTACTGCGCATATAATCACGTTGCGCATCTACAGCGGCATTGCTAACTTCAACTGCTCCTTCACCACAATGTTCCAGATATTCCCGACCGTAGCAAGTTTTATAATGATCCAACAGATCACACCAGGTCCAGTCGTTTGATTTTTGTGACAGACAGCTGTCCAAATTACCAACTTCACTGAAATCCAACACAGTTACACACTTAAATAATACATTCCTACAAAATTATGCTATCGTAAAAGTAGAAAATGCTATCACGCTATCGTTGCTTCAGCTAAGGGTAATTGTGTGGGCTTGCTTTTGTATTTTCAAAACAGAGTTTCTTTTCATGGACGTCACCAAAATCTAATTTTGTGAAACAAGGATAAGGTAAATGTGATCTCTAGAGAACATATCTATCTCTGTTAAAGAAACAAGAGGTGGCTGCGTACTTCTCCGGATACACAGTCGTAAAACCAGAGTCTACGTCTCAAATGATTACTATCTATAAACTTGGAAATGGGGGCTTTGGCGCCTTGCAGGGTCTCGTTTTCCCTCCCACGATTGCGGTCCAGTGACTTATCAATTTTGGGAAACAAAACCTCGTATAGGTCCTGCTATCATGAGAAAATTAACATTTACCTAAGTGCAGAAACGCAAGTTACAAAATCAAGTTTCATAAATGCTGCTTAAACATCCACGTTGCAAGTACGTACTAAAGCCACGAGTCTATTGCTTTTGCCTATCTATAGTTAACTATCATCTATTAACTGTTACCCAATTATCACTTTCCGCATGCAAGCAACATTATCGCTGGCCAGTTGTTTCAGATTTGAGTCGCTGCAGATTGCCTTGTAGCGAGTACCACCATCAGCGCAGTCAATAGAATCCGGACTGCACGTCATCAACGTCTCATAAGCATTGCATGCTGTTTCAACGTCGGCTTGAGTTGCGAAAGGCTTCAGTTTAAATGTCAACTGGTTGCAGTTTGCATCTGCATCCCTCAATGCTGATGTACAGTCTCCAGTTACTAGTGGTAATACTGCGGCGCTAAGCAGAAAAATTGATGACAGCATCATGTTTCGAAAAGAAAGAATGTTGGCGCAACAGTTTTCAATTTCTGAAAAGTGCATTTATGCAAAATTTGGTGGCTGCAAATCGTTGATAACAGTAGCTTCTACTTCTTAATTTCTTTCTCAAAATGTTCATGAAGCATGCGTAATCCGGAGTTTACAGGAAATTTGAGACAAATACTGGAAAACTCCAGAATCTCTTTTCCAAACTAGGCATTTCTCTATTGAAGCTAGGCTAGTTCTGTTTCAAGCATACATTAACCCAAAATATAAGCTGAAAATGTGCGATAAATGTTTAATGTTTAATGTGTTTCTATTTCTTCATGCTTACAATTTGCTCAATGGTTAAAATTTTAGAAATTATTGTGACTGCTGAAGTATTTGAAATATAGTGGAAATCTGCCAAGAATCCTTTATTTTATTGTTATTTTAGATATTGCAGTTTTTGGTAAAGGGTTAGTCAAGATAGCAATACATGATTTGTGTACCCACAGATATTGCTTGATGAAACTCATGACGACGATAACTATGAAGCGAAAACCTAGAGACAGACCTTGCTGGAATCAGTACAGCGGATTGGAAGCGGATCCCGAAAAATAACATAACGAGAAATATTATTAAAAACTACACTTGAATGCGATAATCAGTTCCTTGGCTACTAAAGTCTGTACTGTAGTAGTTAAAACAAAATTTCATAACTTTAAGGATATTGTTTATCTTTTAAAGGGATCTTCTATTTTTGCGGATTATTGTGGTCTACGAATTCGTAGCGTCAGCTACAAATTTAAATAATATTTAATAAACTTTCCAATGAAGAATGTCCCCGATAACAAGCTAGTTATTTAAGGTAGAACAGCGCTGTGCGCACGTTTTGTTAACAACACGCCACCCAGTTTGAATACATTTCACTTCAAAGTCGTTAGTCACATTTCGTCGACAGTATGGGCTTATTGCTACTTGAACGAGATTCCACCTACTTCTTTTCACGTGTGTACACCTGGCACTCCCACTGAATGAGCCAAAACCAAAATTGATTGAGCCAAACTTGCTATGCTGTACTGTGATTGAGCCAAACAAATTTAGGATTGAGCCGCCTTTTATTCACCAGTAAAATACATTTTATTATGGGAGTGCTAAATGTTACTTATCGCTCCCATGATTGATCCGTGCCTAGCAAATTTGTGAAAATGTTGTGCATAAAAGTTACTTATTGAGCCACCAATTTATTTGGCCCCGTTTATTTCCGAACACAAATAGTTTAACTTAGAAAATTCAAAATTATAGTTTGTTGATTACCGGTAAATGTGAGGAAAAGTTAGCTAACTCCAGGCTTGCTAACTGTCTATCCAAATTTTAACTACAGTGATGGATGGAATTGGCCAAAAAGCATGGCATTTTATCAACAAACCTTTGAATCCTGCTACTGTTTATTGAATGAGGATTCGGTGTGAATCATATACGCTGCGGAGATTTGGATTGGGAGAGCACCCCCCCCCCGCGAAATCCCAGCTGCCCAGCCCCAGCCAAAAAGTTTGCTAAACTTCGCCCGTTTGCTAAGTTTTCGTTTGGTCCCCCCCAGAATTTTTGAACTGTCTCTGCCACTAGCTTTCGGCTCCCTCCCCCCTGTACTCGCCCGCACTTTTCGAAGCTAAAAAGTTTTCCAGATTTTTGAAAGATTCTATTTTTGCAAATTTTCAAATCTTGGCTTAAAAAGCTATAAAAAGTGGACAAGGGGAAGGGAAGATGCCTTGTTTGACGAAAAAATGGCCCAAATACAGACAATTTTGTGTTAGGCTATTTTTAGAAATTTGTGAGGTAATTTGGGGGGTGGTAACGATGAGTACCCTTCCCTTATTTTTCAAAACTAGGGTTAAAATACCCCCGCCGCCACCCCTAGCCAAAACAATCTGGTGATGCTGTGGGAGCATAGTTTCCTTTCGGAATCCGCCCCCCCAAATTTTCGACCAACTATACCCCCCAGATTTTTTTACTTACCCTCCCCCAATATTCGACTACCCCCCCGAACCCCCCCAACGAATTTTGGACCCAAAAGGTTTGCTATATTTGTCCGAAAAATGATCATTTTTTGAAAAAGTTTTCTAAAATTTTGATCTAAAATCGCTTTAAAACGGTGTAAAAACGCCCAAAACGTTAAAAACAAGCTTTATTTTGATGAGAAAAGGGCCAAATTACAGGAAATTTTGCGAGTTTTAGTCATTTTTCGAAATTTCTGAGGTCCAAATTCTGGTTACCCCTCATCACATTTTGGGGGGTCGACCACCAAAATCCCAAGTTTTACCCCCCCCCCCCCCCGAGGCCCTAAGTTCCAGGGAAACTATGTGTGGGAGGCCCTCCCTCTCCCACGCCAAATCTCCGCTGCTCCGATGCTGACACGACCTATGACTATTCCATTCCCCCGGATGCTTACATTTCGGTCGTCTAGCAGGATCACTCGAAATGCGCAGCTTTTTATTGAGAACTATTGGATTTTAATCCGGACTTCCATTCCATGTGTTATTCGAGGAAACTGTGGTTTGCACTCTGGAAAAGGATTGAATTTTTTAAATTTCAATTCTTTTCCAGACCAGAACTCAGTTCCTCTGGTAAATTCTGGATTTGAACTAAACATGTGAACACACACACAACGTGCATGCTGGATTTTCATCATCGAATGTCAGCTCATTGGGTAAGTAGTTTTGCTAATCCTTATGCTGCGACAGTATGTACTCTGATTGGACTCATTGTACGGAAAGTTTTTGAGGGGTGACTTGAGCGGACGAAACTTCTATATACTAATTTATGCCATGTGGTTTGTTTTTCAGGTAACGTACGTACGTACTTATACTATAAACTATACTATATATAAATTAGGTATATATCAAGGGTTGCTGTGGCGACCACCCCTACAATATGAGTGAAAACGGTTTAATGATGGTACAGAGCAAGGATGCTCAAATTCTGCAAGCAGAAACCTGTTGTACGTGCTAATTTGAATTTAGTCCGGGGGGGGGGGAGGAAAGAAAAAATTACAGCAGTTGACGTCATTACGCGTTACAGACTGAAGCAAGCTAGACAGTTTATAGCATGTAGTACTAGTGTGCTATCCACTAGCCGTTCCATATGTGCGTACGTTTTTTGGACTGTGGTCGATCTTGAAACAGTGTTTTTTTGCTAGGACACTTTTGCGCACTTCTGCGCACTGCCACAAAATTTTTTGCGCAATTTGCTAAAAAAGTGCGCATAGCAGGGAAAATGCTAAAATTTAGCATAAAATGTCTGTTTTGCATTTATTATGAATTGTATGACTTTTCTACACTGTTCAGAGCTGCTGATTTAAGATGTCAGAACTTAATGGCTGAATAAATGTTAAAACTCACCTTTGCAACGACGGGTCTGGAGCGCAGAACCAAAAGACTAACAAACAGCAACCATTTAAATACGTATGATAATCTTCAAGTTTTATTGATATAAAAGTAAATTTGTATCAAGTTTTATGGATTTAAAGGTAAATTTTCGTTCCGTAAATTTAGCAAAATGATGAAGGCTTTTGACAATTTTTAAGTTGTTTGCAAGCTAAGAATCATCACTGCTTTTTATAAAAACAAAAATATGTATATACATGCTTGTTTGAAATTTCATCGAAAATTATGCAGTTTTCAGAAAATGATTCCGACATCTGACTGAGTAATTTTCAGAGCTCAGCCCAGAGCATCTCTATTTTTAAATGCTTTTTGAACTGTCGGTGGGTAGAAAAAACACGGACAATAATATATATATAAACCTAGCAGCCACGGAACCTCCTGCTAAAGTTTTGTAAACTTCTCGAAAAACTGACAAGCTAAAATTAAAATTTAGCAATCAGTTATATACATATATTTCATAACTTGAATATGCTAAGCGTCTTGCATATACAAGTTAGAAAATGGTTAGAAAATCCAAAAGTTTGGTAGGATTTAATTTTAACTGAGTGAGGCTGGGAAAGTTTGCAACTACCTGCGCTACTGGAAGTCTTCCTCTTTGCACACAGCACAAACTAGATCAATCCACTCGTCAAGCGGGAAAAACCCATTTTAATACGCGGGGAAAAACCCACCTCCAGTGTGGGGCTTACTGGTATGAGCTATAGGATTTTAATAGCCTATCTTGAGGAGCATCCAAAATAACCCAAGCTGCTGTATTATTATTGCTTCCTTGCAAATTTTTTGGGACTTTGAAATTCGCGTTTTTAACACTATAGGATGCTTAAACTGGCGAAAATAAACAATTTTTTAAAATTTCAAAATTTTGTTTACGTGTTAAACGTACAAAATTTTCAAAATTGAATTTTTTTTGAAATTTGTCAAAAATGTTGGTATTTTTTGATGTAGAACTACTAAAAACAACCCGCTCTTTCGAATGACACCGTCAAAACTGTTCTGGCACGTTTCCAGCAAAAAACTCCGGGTGGGTTTTTTCCCGCCTATGGGTTTTTCCCGCATTGGGTTTTTTCCCGACACGAAAAACTTTAATTTCTCCATAGCGACAGGGCCTAGAGGGACAAACTATACCTCACTCGAAAAGTTAGGGCAACCCTAATTATATATAGTTAGTATCAAAGTAGTGCTAGCCCAAACCAGTCGAAAGTTCTGGTCCAAGAAAGAAAAAGTGGGCTTTTCCCGCTTGACTATACTCCAGCAATCTAGCATGTACCCACCGGATTAAAGGGGTGATAGTGAAAAATACCCAAAAGGAAACCAGCACCAGCCGGTATCGCTTTGTGTAAACTCGGTCCTACAAATTCCCAATTCTTTACTAAAATGGACGTAACATCCCATAATCTTGGTGCTTTTTTCCCATTCTGTATCCAGTCCCGAAATTTTCGAGTAAGAAATTTTCAGATTTTGCCATTATTCTGATTCAGTCGGTCATCGCTACAGTGGTTGTTATTGCTGAAAAAAGGGCACAGGAATGAACATTTTTGCTTTTAACAACATTTAAGCCATTTATATTGGTTAAGAGTAAGTAAACAGGAGCTAAACCAGCTGCAGCTTGACTCGCTCACCAAGGGGAGGACATGGCTTACCTTAGCCACCTTGCCATTCTTTTCTTGGCAAAAGACAAAACTATTTTGCTAGTACTATTTCGTACACGTACAACGATGTGAATGTACTCATTATAAGCTTAAAAATGCTCGATCTGGGGAGACTTTGCTGGCCTTTAGTCAGCTAATTACAGGTTCGGGAGGGGTAAACTAACTTTATACAATTATATGTAAGTGCATTTTCTAGCGAGGAGTTGGAAGGATTGGCATTTCGTCTAAAGAAAGCTATTATATGTTGGTGTTAAAGCAGGCTACGATACCACACGAAGGCTCTGTGCCAAGGACATAAAGTCGGGCCTTCGCAATTTTAATACTTCGGTTGATTTCGACGAACGTTATTTTAACGTATAATTTGTTTAGATTCATCACCGTTTGTCGGGAGCTTTTTTGGCGCACGCGAAAAATGACAACTTTTTAAATTGTCTATGTTTAACACATGAAATCTCAACTTTGAGGTTAAATTACTCGACAACCGTAAGTCTTACGACTTTAATTTTAAAAACTCGTTAAAATATACCGTTTGGACAAATGCGTATGTAAAAATCAGCGAGATCGGAGAAAGTAGAAAAAATGACCCAAAAATGGATCCCCTCCTTAAATGAAATGATAAAATAGCTAACATCCAACTTTACGGACTTGGCACAGAGCCGAAAACGACTTCAAAACTACCAAAAATATTGCAAGGAAGTATACAATGCTGACTACGAAAACTACGGTTGTACTAACCGTCACCCCCCCCCCATACCTTTAGCTCAATGTTTCCTCATTGAAACCGGATTTTCTCGTTTTTTGGGCGAACGGCCGTCGGTTCTCGAAACTGAATGTATAAATATATACGTACATTTTCTGCGTGAGTTGAAGTAAGCGAATCTATGTGTGAAAATGAGAGAGAACCCGCTGGTTAATGTTTACAAATGGAAGCCCCTTAGCCATGAACCCGTGCAATACCCAAAGTACATTCGAAGAAGACTCATACCAAACGTACTTCTCCAGTCCAGACTTCAGAATTCAGATTTAGCATTGGAACTCATAGGAATATCATAAAAAGAGCTGGCAAGAGGAACTGAGTTCTGGTCTGGAAAAGGATTGAAATTTAAAAATTCAATCTTTTTTCAGAGTGCAAACCACAGTTTCCTCGAATAACATGGAATGTCCGGATTAAAATAAAACAGTTCTCAATAAAAAGCTTGAGTGATTTCGAGTGATCCTGCCAGACGACCGAAATATAAGCATCCGGGGGAATAATCATAGGTGTCAGCATCGGAACAGCGGAGATTTGGCGTGGGAGAGGGAAGGCCTCCCATAGCTTCACCAGATTGTTTTGGCTAGGGGTGGCGGCGGGGGTATTTTAACCTTAGTTTTGAAAAATAAGTGAGGGGTACTCACCGTCACCACCACCCAAATTACCTCACACATTTCTAAAAATAGCCTAACACAAAATTGTCTGTATTTGGGCGATTTTTTTCGTCAAACAAGGCATCTTTCCCTTCCTTTTGTTCACTTTTTATAGAATTTTAAGCATAGGTGTAACGGGGATATGGGTTGGGGGCCCCCCTTTTTAGACCCCCCCAAACCCCCCACGACCCCCCCCCCCAAACCTCCCCCAAAAAATTTTTTCTATTTAAATGTCTAAAATCGCATTTTCAGCCATTGCTAATGCCGAAAAACATGAAATCACTAAGTAATTTTAACATTAGACAGTGTTTTTAAACTCGAAAACTTTATTGCCAACATGCTTCTGAGTCCAGAATAAGGTCAATATTGAGTCTAGAAGACCATAAAACCGTTATAAATGTGTATTTCTCGCGATAATAAACAAGTGAAGCCAAAAATTTGGACTTTTTTGAAAAATTTTGCAAAATTTGCCCTTAAAATGCCAAATTTTTCCCCGAACTTCGCGCCTTGGGCGCGACAACCCCCCCCCCCCCCAGTTGGGGGGGGGGGAGCAGGGGACCCCCAAACATTTCTGGTGGGGGTTTGAAAAATGGCTGGGGGGGTTACCCCCCCAAACCCCCCCCCAATTACACCTATGATTTTAAGCCAAAATATGAAAATTTGCAAAAATAGAATCTTTGAAAAATCTTGAAAACGTTTTAGCTTCGAAAAGTGCGGGCGAGTACAGGGGGAGGGAGCCGAAAGTTAGTGGCAGAGCCAGTTCAAAAATTCTGGGGGGGACCACGCCGAAACTTAACAAACGGGCGAAATTTAGCAAACTTTTTGGCTGGGGCTGGGCAGCTGGGATTTCGCGGGGGGGGTGCTATCCCAATCCAAATCTCCGCAGCGTCTATGATTCACACCAAATCCTCATTCAATAAACAGTAGCAGGATTCAAAGTTTGTTGTTAAAATGCCATGCTTTTTGGCCAATTCCATCCTTCACTAGTTAAAATTTGGATAGACAGTTAGCAAGCCTGGAGTTAGCTAACTTGTCCTCGCATTTACCGGTAATCAACAAAATATAATTTTGAAATTTTTAAGTTAAATTATTTGTGTTCGGAAATAAGCGGGGCCAAATAAATTGGTGGCTCAATAAGTAGCACTCCCATAATAAAATGTATTTTACTGGTGAATAAAAGGTGGCTCAATCCTAAATTTGTTTGGCTCAATCACAGTACAGCATAACAAGTTTGGCTCAATCAATTTTGGCGTTGGCTCATTCAATGGGAGTGACAGGTGTACACACGTCTTCTTTTCGCTAGTTCTCCTTCATTGGAGTGCTTCAAGCTGACGCAAAGGTTAGGAGTCTGAGCAGTTAGAGCTACTAAAAATGCAAATATTTCATTGTCTCTAAAATAGTTCTTTACCTGTAAATCTACTAAGACAATTGAATGAATGCTTAATGGAATTTAAAACTACTCTGATAAACAAAGTAGAAGGTATTAAGGGATATCAGGGTATTTTCTTTCTTAACTTAAATGATGTGTGAATTTCAATGACTAATGCTCTTTTAAAGCCCAAAATAGCAATGTTAAGGAACAGGGATCAATGTGCAATGAGATGCATTTAGCAAAAAGCACTACATTCAGTACATGTGTCTCACTCCCTTTTCTTTCGAAATGATAGCTGTATGTTTGTTGGTGCAGCCACTGCAGCTGAAACTAAAGGCTGTGCCTCAACATTAAAGGAAGCTGTGAAGAATTGCGAAGATTTGACATATAAACTCTGAAGCCGTTTGCCTGTCCCACTGATATTGAGACAGCATGTAATGCTTTACGAGCAGTCGAAGGCGTGCAGGCCTGAATCTATCTTCGACATTCGGCATACGACGATTTGCAGAGATGCAAACTTAAAACAGCTGGCTGTCGATAATAGCCAATGTGTGCGGAGCGCGAACCTGTGCTGTACAGATCAATCTAGCTGTTTTTACTTCTAGTTAATTGTTATTTTTAAACACATTGTAAATGGAAAATAGCACAATATTGATGGCATAATAAAGATGATGCTTGATACAAGCCGAAACAAATTTGTGACAAATATGACAAATATGTGACAAAAAACAAATATGATTATGAAACGAAAACCTAGAGACAGACTTTGCTGGAATCGACACAGCGGATTGGAAGCTGATCCCGAAAAATAGTATGACGAGAAATATTATTGAAAAAATAAAACTATACTTAAGGTGGTGATTCCTTTTGGAGACACAACTTTGAACCATTATTACTCAACCATTACTTGGAGTTAAGAAGCCATTTTCATATCAAAATGCAGCTTAACATTTTCTCTTTCTAATGAATACAACGAAAATGCACTTACATATAATTGTATAAAGTTAGTTTACCCCTCCCGAACCTGTAATTAGCTGACTAAAGGCCAGCAAAGTCTCCCCAGATCGAGCATTTTTAAGCTTATAATGAGTACATTCACATCGTTGTACGTGTACGAAATAGTGCTAGCAAAATTTCACCCGGAGTTTTTTGCTGGAAACGTGCCAGAACAGTTTTGACGGTGTCATTCGAAAGAGCGGGTTGTTTTTAGTAGTTCTACATCAAAAAATACCAACATTTTTGACAAATTTCAAAAAAAATTGAATTTTGAAAATTTTGTACGTTTAACACGTAAACAAAATTTTGAAATTTTAAAAAATTGTTTATTTTCGCCAGTTTAAGCATCCTATAGTGTTAAAAACGCGAATTTCAAAGTCCCAAAAAATTTGCAAGGAAGCAATAATAATACAGCAGCTTGGGTTATTTTGGATGCTCCTCAAGATAGGCTATTAAAATCCTATAGCTCATACCAGTAAGCCCCACACTGGAGGTGGGTTTTCCCCGCGTATTAAAATGGGTTTTCCCGCTTGACGAGTGGATTGATCTAGTTTGTGCTGTGTGCAAAGAGGAAGACTTCCAGTAGCGCAGGTAGTTGCAAACTTTCTCAGCCTCACTCAGTTAAAATTAAATCCTACCAAACTTTTGGATTTTCTAACCATTTTCTAACTTGTATATGCAAGACGCTTAGCATATTCAAGTTATGAAATATATGTATATAACTGATTGCTAAATTTTAATTTTAGCTTGTCAGTTTTTCGAGAAGTTTACAAAACTTTAGCAGGAGGTTCCGTGGCTGCTAGGTTTATATATATATATTATTGTCCGTGTTTTTTCTACCCACCGACAGTTCAAAAAGCATTTAAAAATAGAGATGCTCTGGGCTGAGCTCTGAAAATTACTCAGTCAGATGTCGGAATCATTTTCTGAAAACTGCATAATTTTCGATGAAATTTCAAACAAGCATGTATATACATATTTTTGTTTTTATAAAAAGCAGTGATGATTCTTAGCTTGCAAACAACTTAAAAATTGTCAAAAGCCTTCATCATTTTGCTAAATTTACGGAACGAAAATTTACCTTTAAATCCATAAAACTTGATACAAATTTACTTTTATATCAATAAAACTTGAAAATTATCATACGTATTTAAATGGTTGCTGTTTGTTAGTCTTTTGGTTCTGCGCTCCAGACCCGTCGTTGCAAAGGTGAGTTTTAACATTTATTCAGCCATTAAGTTCTGACATCTTAAATCAGCAGCTCTGAACAGTGTAGAAAAGTCATACAATTCATAATAAATGCAAAACAGACATTTTATGCTAAATTTTAGCATTTTCCCTGCTATGCGCACTTTTTTAGCAAATTGCGCAAAAAATTTTGTGGCAGTGCGCAGAAGTGCGCAAAAGTGTCCTAGCAAAAAAACACTGTTTCAAGATCGACCACAGTCCAAAAAACGTACGCACATATGGAACGGCTAGTGGATAGCACACTAGTACTACATGCTATAAACTGTCTAGCTTGCTTCAGTCTGTAACGCGTAATGACGTCAACTGCTGTAATTTTTTCTTTCCTCCCCCCCCCGGACTAAATTCAAATTAGCACGTACAACAGGTTTCTGCTTGCAGAATTTGAGCATCCTTGCTCTGTACCATCATTAAACCGTTTTCACTCATATTGTAGGGGTGGTCGCCACAGCAACCCTTGATATATACCTAATTTATATATAGTATAGTTTATAGTATAAGTACGTACGTACGTTACCTGAAAAACAAACCACATGGCATAAATTAGTATATAGAAGTTTCGTCCGCTCAAGTCACCCCTCAAAAACTTTCCGTACAATGAGTCCAATCAGAGTACATACTGTCGCAGCATAGGATTAGCAAAACTACTTACCCAATGAGCTGACATTCGATGATGAAAATCCAGCATGCACGTTGTGTGTGTGTTCACATGTTTAGTTCAAATCCAGAATTTACCAGAGGAACTGAGTTCTGGTCTGGAAAAGAATTGAAATTTAAAAAATTCAATCCTTTTCCAGAGTGCAAACCACAGTTTCCTCGAATAACACATGGAATGGAAGTCCGGATTAAAATCCAATAGTTCTCAATAAAAAGCTGCGCATTTCGAGTGATCCTGCTAGACGACCGAAATGTAAGCATCCGGGGGAATGGAATAGTCATAGGTCGTGTCAGCATCGGAGCAGCGGAGATTTGGCGTGGGAGAGGGAGGGCCTCCCACACATAGTTTCCCTGGAACTTAGGGCCTCGGGGGGGGGGGGGTAAATCTTGGGATTTTGGTGGTCGACCCCCCAAAATGTGATGAGGGGTAACCAGAATTTGGACCTCAGAAATTTCGAAAAATGACTAAAACTCGCAAAATTTCCTGTAATTTGGCCCTTTTCTCATCAAAATAAAGCTTGTTTTTAACGTTTTGGGCGTTTTTACACCGTTTTAAAGCGATTTTAGATCAAAATTTTAGAAAACTTTTTCAAAAAATGATCATTTTTCGGACAAATATAGCAAACCTTTTGGGTCCAAAAATCGTTGGGGGGGTTCGGGGGGGGGGTAGTCGAATATTGGGGGAGGGTAAGTAAAAAAATCTGGGGGGTATAGTTGGTCGAAAATTTGGGGGGGGCGGATTCCGAAAGGAAACTATGCTCCCACAGCATCACCAGATTGTTTTGGCTAGGGGTGGCGGCGGGGGTATTTTAACCCTAGTTTTGAAAAATAAGGGAAGGGTACTCATCGTTACCACCCCCCAAATTACCTCACAAATTTCTAAAAATAGCCTAACACAAAATTGTCTGTATTTGGGCCATTTTTTCGTCAAACAAGGCATCTTCCCTTCCCCTTGTCCACTTTTTATAGCTTTTTAAGCCAAGATTTGAAAATTTGCAAAAATAGAATAGTTCAAAACTCTGGAAAACTTTTTAGCTTCGAAAAGTGCGGGCGAGTACAGGGGGAGGGAGCCCAAAGCTAGGGGCAGAGACACATCAAAATTTCGGGGGGGGACCACACCAAAACTTAGCAAACGGGCGAAGTTTAGCAAACTTTTTGGCTGGGGCTGGGCAGCTGGGATTTCGCGGGGGGGGTGCTCTCCCAATCCAAATCTCCGCAGCGTATATGATTCACACCGAATCCCCATTCAATAAACAGTAGCAGGATTCAAAGGTTTGTTGATAAAATGCCATGCTTTTTGGCCAATTCCATCCATCACTGTAGTTAAAATTTGGATAGACAGTTAGCAAGCCTGGAGTTAGCTAACTTTTCCTCACATTTACCGGTAATCAACAAACTATAATTTTGAATTTTCTAAGTTAAACTATTTGTGTTCGGAAATAAACGGGGCCAAATAAATTGGTGGCTCAATAAGTAACTTTTATGCACAACATTTTCACAAATTTGCTAGGCACGGATCAATCATGGGAGCGATAAGTAACATTTAGCACTCCCATAATAAAATGTATTTTACTGGTAAATAAAAGGCGGCTCAATCCTAAATTTGTTTGGCTCAATCACAGTACAGCATAACAAGTTTGGCTCAATCAATTTTGGCGTTGGCTCATTCAATGGGAGTGACAGGTGTACACACGTCTTCTTTTCGCTAGTTCTCCTTCATTGGAGTGCTTCAAGCTGACGCAAAGGTTAGGAGTCTGAGCAGTTAGAGCTACTAAAAATGCAAATATTTCATTGTCTCTAAAATAGTTCTTTACCTGTAAATCTACTAAGACAATTGAATGAATGCTTAATGGAATTTAAAACTACTCTGATAAACAAAGTAGAAGGTATTAAGGGATATCAGGGTATTTTCTTTCTTAACTTAAATGATGTGTGAATTTCAATGACTAATGCTCTTTTAAAGCCCAAAATAGCAATGTTAAGGAACAGGGATCAATGTGCAATGAGATGCATTTAGCAAAAAGCACTACATTCAGTACATGTGTCTCACTCCCTTTTCTTTCGAAATGATAGCTGTATGTTTGTTGGTGCAGCCACTGCAGCTGAAACTAAAGGCTGTGCCTCAACATTAAAGGAAGCTGTGAAGAATTGCGAAGATTTGACATATAAACTCTGAAGCCGTTTGCCTGTCCCACTGATATTGAGACAGCATGTAATGCTTTACGAGCAGTCGAAGGCGTGCAGGCCTGAATCTATCTTCGACATTCGGCATACGACGATTTGCAGAGATGCAAACTTAAAACAGCTGGCTGTCGATAATAGCCAATGTGTGCGGAGCGCGAACCTGTGCTGTACAGATCAATCTAGCTGTTTTTACTTCTAGTTAATTGTTATTTTTAAACACATTGTAAATGGAAAATAGCACAATATTGATGGCATAATAAAGATGATGCTTGATACAAGCCGAAACAAATTTGTGACAAATATGACAAATATGTGACAAAAAACAAATATGATTATGAAACGAAAACCTAGAGACAGACTTTGCTGGAATCGACACAGCGGATTGGAAGCTGATCCCGAAAAATAGTATGACGAGAAATATTATTGAAAAAATAAAACTATACTTAAGGTGGTGATTCCTTTTGGAGACACAACTTTGAACCATTATTACTCAACCATTACTTGGAGTTAAGAAGCCATTTTCATATCAAAATGCAGCTTAACATTTTCTCTTTCTAATGAATACAACGAAACTAACTTCAGTTCTTAATAATTTTTTTTACTGCATTTTCGAAGTAATTTAATTTTCAAGATTTTTTGCAGACTAAAATAAATTTTTTCGTGAGGCATCGGCCACATCATTCGATTCCACTATCAAATAGCTGGGACCCTTTTTAGTTATTATGAAACCGCTCTTCGTTATAAAGAAATTAGCTAAAATGTATGCGCAACCTGGATTTTGCCTACTTTTCCAAACTTTGGCAAGCAACCACTTTAGCTAGAAAACAGCAATCGGGACAACTAAAAAAGGGTCCCTGGGTATTTTAGTGCAAAACACGTCCAGTAAGTGGCAATCATCTAGCTTGCATATTAAATGCTCCGCAATCGCTGGAAAAAATTTGGGCATGTTTTTGCAAACACTACATTTTTTGCGATAGCAGCTCACGGGATAGTAGTTGGAAGATTATCATAGCTCGAATAATCGGCCTCGGCGAGACCTTCATATCGACACCCTTAGTTTAATTTTACGGGATACGTAGCTCCTGAAATCTTGGATTATTTGATTTCTGCAAAAATTACAAGTTCACAACGCCAAAATAAGAAAATCGGCTATATCTCACACTAGAGAAGAGCTAGAAAGTTGCTTCCCAAAGCAAAAATGTAGAGCTCAACGAGATCTTTCAAATGAGTATAGTCACAACTATGCTACTGCTGCTCAACCGCCAGAAGTCGGCAAAAGCCGTTTTGAACGGAAATTTCGAAATTTTGAAGCGGGATTCCGCGGAGGGTGCTAGAACACCAAATGAACTTATTTTGGAAAGTTTCATCAAATTTCATCTTGATTTGAACCGTCAATCGACAATATGTGCCAAAAAGGATTCACTACCTTAAATGTGATAATCAGTTCCATGGCTACTAAAGTCTGTGGCTGTATTAGTTAAAACAAAATTTCATAACTTTACGAATATAGTTTATCGCTTAAAGGGACCTTCTATTTTAGCGGATTATTGTAGTCTACGAAATCGTAGCGTCAGCAACAAATTTAAATAAAATTTAATAAACTTTCCAATGCCGAATGTCCCCCGATAACAAGCTAGTTATTTAAGGTAGAGCAGCGCTGTGTGCACGTTTTGTTAATAACACATCACAAAGTTTGAGTACATTTCATGTCAAAGTCGTTAGTCACATTTCGCCGACAGCATGGGATTATTGCTACTTGACCGAGAGTCCACCTAATTCTTTTCGCTAGTTCTCCTTCATTGGAGTATTCCAAACTGAGGCAAAGCTTAGAAGTCTAAGCAATTGGAGCTACTAAAATGCAAATATTTAAATTTTTCAAAATTAGTTCTTTGCCAGTAAATCTATTAAGAGAATTGAACGAATGTTTAATGGAATTGACAACACTCTGACAAACAAAGTAGAAAGTATTAAGGGATTTGAGGGTGTTTTCTTTCTTAACTTAAATGATGTGTGAATTTCGACGACTTATGCTCTTTTAAAGCCCAAAATAGCAGCATTAGGGACCAGGGATCAATGTGCAATGAGAAGCATTTAGCAAAAAGCGCTACATTCAGTACAGTATTCATTTTCTGCAAAATTCTAAATTCAAAATTCAGAATTCAGTACATGTGCGCCATTACCTTTTCTTTCGAAATCCAAAATGACAGCTACCTAGTATTTGTTGGTGCAGCCATTGCAACTGTAGCTAAAGGCTTTGCCTCAACTATAAAAGAAGCTGTCAAGAATTGCGAGGATTTTGCTTCGATGTCAAAAGAAGCTGTCAAGAATTGCTAGGTTTTTGCCTCAACTTCAAAAGAAGCTGTCAAGAACTGCGAAGATTTGACATATAAACAGAAACCGTTTGCCTGTCCCACTGATATTGAGACAATATGTAATGCTTACGAGCAGTCGAAAGCGTGCAGGCCTGAATCTTTCTTCGACAGTGTAGATGGTGGCATTCGGTATACGTCGATTTGCAGAGACGCAAACTTAAAACAGCTGGCTGTCGATAATAGCCAATGTGTGCGGAGCGCGAACCTGTGCTGTACAGATCAATCTAGCTGTTTTTACTTCTAGTTAATTGTTATTTTTAAACACATTGTAAATGGAAAATAGCACAATATTGATGGCATAATAAAGATGATGCTTGATACAAGCCGAAACAAATTTGTGACAAATATGACAAATATGTGACAAAAAACAAATATGATTATGAAACGAAAACCTAGAGACAGACTTTGCTGGAATCGACACAGCGGATTGGAAGCTGATCCCGAAAAATAGTATGACGAGAAATATTATTGAAAAAATAAAACTATACTTAAGGTGGTGATTCCTTTTGGAGACACAACTTTGAACCATTATTACTCAACCATTACTTGGAGTTAAGAAGCCATTTTCATATCAAAATGCAGCTTAACATTTTCTCTTTCTAATGAATACAACGAAACTAACTTCAGTTCTTAATAATTTTTTTTACTGCATTTTCGAAGTAATTTAATTTTCAAGATTTTTTGCAGACTAAAATAAATTTTTCGTGAGGCATCGGCCACATCATTCGATTCCACTATCAAATAGCTGGGACCCTTTTTAGTTATTATGAAACCGCTCTTCGTTATAAAGAAATTAGCTAAAATGTATGCGCAACCTGGATTTTGCCTACTTTTCCAAACTTTGGCAAGCAACCACTTTAGCTAGAAAACAGCAATCGGGACAACTAAAAAAGGGTCCCTGGGTATTTTAGTGCAAAACACGTCCAGTAAGTGGCAATCATCTAGCTTGCATATTAAATGCTCCGCAATCGCTGGAAAAAATTTGGGCATGTTTTTGCAAACACTACATTTTTTGCGATAGCAGCTCACGGGATAGTAGTTGGAAGATTATCATAGCTCGAATAATCGGCCTCGGCGAGACCTTCATATCGACACCCTTAGTTTAATTTTACGGGATACGTAGCTCCTGAAATCTTGGATTATTTGATTTCTGCAAAAATTACAAGTTCACAACGCCAAAATAAGAAAATCGGCTATATCTCACACTAGAGAAGAGCTAGAAAGTTGCTTCCCAAAGCAAAAATGTAGAGCTCAACGAGATCTTTCAAATGAGTATAGTCACAACTATGCTACTGCTGCTCAACCGCCAGAAGTCGGCAAAAGCCGTTTTGAACGGAAATTTCGAAATTTTGAAGCGGGATTCCGCGGAGGGTGCTAGAACACCAAATGAACTTATTTTGGAAAGTTTCATCAAATTTCATCTTGATTTGAACCGTCAATCGACAATATGTGCCAAAAAGGATTCACTACCTTAAATGTGATAATCAGTTCCATGGCTACTAAAGTCTGTGGCTGTATTAGTTAAAACAAAATTTCATAACTTTACGAATATAGTTTATCGCTTAAAGGGACCTTCTATTTTAGCGGATTATTGTAGTCTACGAAATCGTAGCGTCAGCAACAAATTTAAATAAAATTTAATAAACTTTCCAATGCCGAATGTCCCCCGATAACAAGCTAGTTATTTAAGGTAGAGCAGCGCTGTGTGCACGTTTTGTTAATAACACATCACAAAGTTTGAGTACATTTCATGTCAAAGTCGTTAGTCACATTTCGCCGACAGCATGGGATTATTGCTACTTGACCGAGAGTCCACCTACTTCTTTTCGCTAGTTCTCCTTCATTGGAGTATTCCAAACTGAGGCAAAGCTTAGAAGTCTAAGCAATTGGAGCTACTAAAATGCAAATATTTAAATTTTTCAAAATTAGTTCTTTGCCAGTAAATCTATTAAGAGAATTGAACGAATGTTTAATGGAATTGACAACACTCTGACAAACAAAGTAGAAAGTATTAAGGGATTTGAGGGTGTTTTCTTTCTTAACTTAAATGATGTGTGAATTTCGACGACTTATGCTCTTTTAAAGCCCAAAATAGCAGCATTAGGGACCAGGGATCAATGTGCAATGAGAAGCATTTAGCAAAAAGCGCTACATTCAGTACAGTATTCATTTTCTGCAAAATTCTAAATTCAAAATTCAGAATTCAGTACATGTGCGCCATTACCTTTTCTTTCGAAATCCAAAATGACAGCTACCTAGTATTTGTTGGTGCAGCCATTGCAACTGTAGCTAAAGGCTTTGCCTCAACTATAAAAGAAGCTGTCAAGAATTGCGAGGATTTTGCTTCGATGTCAAAAGAAGCTGTCAAGAATTGCTAGGTTTTTGCCTCAACTTCAAAAGAAGCTGTCAAGAACTGCGAAGATTTGACATATAAACAGAAACCGTTTGCCTGTCCCACTGATATTGAGACAATATGTAATGCTTACGAGCAGTCGAAAGCGTGCAGGCCTGAATCTTTCTTCGACAGTGTAGATGGTGGCATTCGGTATACGTCGATTTGCAGAGACGCAAACTTAAAACAGCTGGCTGTCGACAATAGTCAACGTATGCGGAACGTGAGCCTGTGCTATATAGATCAATCTAACTGTTTTTACTTCTAGTTAATTGTTATTTTTAAACACATTGCAAATGGAAAGTAGCATAATATTGGTGGCATAATTAAGATGATGCTTGATACAAATTTGGGCTTTCTATCAACTAAACGTCAACCTGTACAATAGCTTAGCTCTAGGCAGGCTTCTTATCGTTATTATTTCAGAGAAGCTGGCAACTTGAGTGGATGCAAGGAGGCGGCATCGTATGATTGAGCTTGGTGTGCGCTAATGTAGCATTACAAAAACTGCTACAGTCAAGAATATCAGGAACACTGCAGTTTCGAGACCATAAAGATGATCAGTGCTTTGATCGATTGAATATTTGCGCAGTATTGGGGGTTGAGACAGAATATTCTCCGAAGACAAATGACTCACATCAATCAAGATCATTAAATTATCTGAATGCGCAAAATATAGAGTTATTGGCGGCTAATGTTTGTTACTGTAGCAGATTTTCTGGTTCTACAATTTTTCTTGAAATTTACGAAAATCTCAACAAACAAAATTATCGCCAACATGAACGTACACATTCAGAAACAATTTCAGCTATGGAATGCTGGAATGTTATATTCCCGAAATAAAGATGATATTAGTAAAACAAAACTAAAAATTTTTGCAAAGCGGCAGGCTATATTAGATTGGATGTCGTAGCATTTAAGGCTGTTATTTTACTTTGTCTATTCCTTTGAAACAGTCAAATTACAGATCATCGGCTGCTGCTAATTGCATCCAAACTCTAAAATTAAAAAAATTTAACAAGAGGAACCTCAATTCTAGCTAAGATTCGCCAAAGACTCTGTAAGTTTGGTGATAAAGGTTACAGAATCCAGGAGCGAAGCTTAAACCAAGTTACAAAAACTCCCTTTGCAACACGTTTCCGAAAAAGAGAGAAGATTTTGCAATAGACAGTGCTTGAAAGTGCCGCTTAGTGCCCAAACAACTGGGTGGATAATATTTTTTCTTCGATAAAGCCAAAATTGTTCAAAGCATTGCAATAGACAAAATTGTTCATAATGTTTTGATGAGCAAAAATAGTAAAAGTCCAATCGACAGTAGAAACAGCAAATTCTACGCGTAGGATTAGGCTAAGGTACATCTTAAGGTGCTGGTTTCCTTTCGCATATTTTTGACGCATACAGCTTTAATCCTTTATATAAATGGCTAAAGCTTACGAAATAAACTATTTCCGTGCTATTTAACATTCTGGGACAAGTCTCGTATTTTTAGGCCAAACGATAGGAAAGTTTTGGTTTTAGTCCTTAGGCTCTCAGTAGGTGGACCAGGCACCGGATTGGCTGCTATTGCTGGAAAGAGGACACGAAAATGAACACATTTTGCTTTTACAGCCTTCGAACTATCCCAGGTGGTTAATTCAGTATAAGCAAAAAAACTGTTTTGAGGGTCAAAAAATGGCAGTTTTGAGAAAATCAGCTTTTCAAAATTACTGCCACATGTTAAGGCTAAAGTTGGGTTATTTATACTCAATTGATACAGCGTCCAAATGCACATTTTATGAATGCCTATTAGCCAGATGGTTTAAGCTGGAGATTTGGCCGAGAAACGAAAATTTGGCACGACTGCAATTATTTGTTTCGAACATCGAATTATCAAAAACTACTTGACTGATTCCGGAGATTTTTGGCAGAGTCGAAATTTGCACTTCTGCGGAGGGACGTTTTTCTTGGTTTGGGCTAAGAAGTATAGAGTAGCAAGAAAACTCAACGCGAGCTTGCGCAATTTCGTGTAACCGTGCGTTTGGCCGATTTTCTCCACCGTTGAGACCAGCTGAGTCAAATCTAAAAAACTTCCCTCGGCCCATATGTCCGACATATGATAGCACTAAAAGAACTTCTGGTCGATTCTTCAGTTCTGAGAAATTGACGTTCAAATATTTTTGGTCTACATTCATCCTGCTAGATGTCAGCATGTCAGAAAACTTTTGCTACTTTTTGCTAATTTTGCCAGTTTCGTATGCTCACATGAAAGTACAGATAATAAGCTTTAAAACGGTGTGTAAAGTTCTTTCCAACTCCCAAAATTGCGAAAGTTATAGAGTTTCAAAAAATCACCACAAAAGCACTGCACAAAAGGATATCACCACCTTAAAGCTCATCTTTACTCTCTATGTACATCCACTGGGGATTAAAGACCTAGATATGAGATCTGCTGCAGACATTGTTGTAATGAGGAGATATTACGTCTGATGTCTGTAGAGCAGAATGTAATCAATATGGGGTTTATTTTGGGGTGAATTTATAGTAGAAAAGATAGTTTATGTATGAATAGTGTTTTGCGTTTAATTCGTCTTAACGTTCCGTTGAAGTTCCAACTTTCTATTGTGAAAACAACTACCTTCGTGTTAGCCGTTCTTTCCGCTAGACGGCATTGTCAAAATTCAAATGTTTCAAAAACTTTTTCCGAATTTAATTCTCGACTCCATTTTGTAATTTACAACCACCATATTTATTATGTGAGTGGTTTAACTGTTCAAGGAATTTTCATTACTTATATATTAGTTGCTTTGGGATAAACAATTGATATCTTTATTATTTTTAGAATATTTTGGTAATTGTTGCGTAATTGTTTCGAACATTTAATTGTCTCTTTTGCTGTCGTAGAAATCATTTTGTGCGAATAATTTCTTGTGTACATTTATTCTCTGCTTAGCCTCACTATCAAACCGCCTATTTGAGTTAGGCTTTCGTGTATTTGTGTATCCGGTAGAACGGCTAGGTTTTGACTGCGCTGGCTCTGGATACTGTGACCGTTTTAAGTGTGCACTGTTTAGCAAACTTTTCAGTATAGGGGAAGTTGCCCAAATATGGCCAAGTGCCGAATATGGCCAACGTTGACTTTGGATAGGTGTGTAGGTTTTTTATCAAGGTGAATTGAAATAAAACTTTCGCAGTGGCGAGATATACATGTTGCTATTGGAGTGGCCAACTTTCAGCAAAAACTGTCCAGTATTAAATTAAACCAGAATTGTTTTCTAATTTTAGTCAACATTTGATTTTCGAACCAGTTACTTTATGCGGTCGGAAAGTTACTTTTTCAAGACAAGGATTCTCAACTGCAGTTGAGGTTTAACTAACAATTTTTATATCATTTTATAGAGAATTGTTTGCAGAATATTCCTGCAAAATGTCAAAACTTAAAGTTGACCCAGTAAAATTTTTTGTGCAGGAGAACTAATTTAGGTGCCATTTTCAACGATGTGCCCTAATATGGCCAGCCGAAATTTTGTGAGGGCCCAAATATGGTCAATGTAAAATCTAACCTATTTTACATGTAAAAACACGTTTTTCAGTTGTAAGATCTGGCTGACTTTTGCTTAAAGTCGTAATGTAAGAGTTTTGGCGAATTGATAAATGAACCTTTGATGTAATTATTCATAAAAAATTTGCTTAAAAACTGATGATTTCAGTTGAATTAGCAGTAAACCGTCATTGTACAAATTTTAAAGCTAAAAATAGTTTTATGAAGCATAATATAGTCTCAGAGGTTGAACACAATGTTTAAAATATTGTTTTGTTTTTGAAAATGCCATATTTTAGCGTTTTTACTAAAATGCTTTGATGTTACCGCTATGATAAAGTGTGTGTCCATATTTGGCACCTCTTGTCCATATTAGGAACCCAGGTGTCCATATTAGGAAACTTTTTCTCCTATCTTTCTGTGCTAAAATCGGATTTGGCCATATTTGGGCAACTTCCCCTAAACGTTGTCTAATCTCGTTGTCTTTAAGCTCGCAAAGAGTGTGACCAAATTTACCTCTGACTTGCACGTATGCATAAACACGTGTGCGTTACTAGTGCAAGCAACACTGATCTTCTTAACCTCTGAACTCTGCTAGAAAAATAATATCTGCTGTCAGTCAAATTTAGCTGGGAGGATGATGGCTTGTTTCACGTTGAAAGAAAGAAAGAAATATTATTTTGAAAGAAAGAAAGCCAAAGAAAGCATATTTCACATTAAATTTATTTTCTTTTAACTTAAATAAGAGCATGCCTGTATTCAGGTTAAAAGCCACCAAACTTGAAATTTTCGATGATGAGCCTTACTAAAGCGTGTTGAGAAAGAATGGCAGCAAAATTTGGTTGACCATTATGGCAAATTAATTAGTGCTGTTGGTTTGCCAGCATTTCACTGTTCAAATGACGTCGAAAGAGCCTGTTTGTCGTTCACAGTGCAATTTTCACGTGCGAACTAAACCCTTTTCAGCGAACTGTGTAGTCAAACTTCAACTTGCTCTAGCTTGCAAGTGCTGCATTTTACTCCCATAGATTTTAGGAAGTTGTTCAGCTCATCATTAGCTATCGAATGACAATCAAAGTGCTTATATTTTGGAAACTTCAGAAAATGGCTATTTTGACCAAAAATATCAACGTATAGTATCATTTTTTCGTAGTATCTTATCACTATCATAGTAATCAAAGTAGTAATAAGAAAACAGGACAGAAATGCGCTACGTTTAAGCATTTGCTTTGACCAGAATGTTCGGCAGACCTTGGGGGGGAGATTTGTGTAAAAATTTTGGCTACTTTCAAACGAAAATTTCATTTGTGACAAATTATTAAAAGAATGTGAAAATTGAGAAAAATGGCGATTTTGGCAAAATTCGTACTTTTTGTGAGAAGTCTTTAAGCTTGTTACAGTCGTAGACAATGACAAACTACTCCCATAAAATTCTATTTATGATTAGAGTGCAACCATAAGCGGTTTCGGTAGCTGTACGTTACTTGTCTGCTTTTGTTGATGAGTTTTTGAGTTTTTGCCAGCGACATGTCCTGCTTAGTTTGATGAGGTAGATGCAATTCAGAACGAAGAAATGCTTATTCAGAACCTTGTTTGTTCATTCAAACGTGATTTATCATTTCCAGCAAAGGTAAGTCAATTTTGTTTAATTGCATTCGGTTATGTAATGAATTAGGACTTGTTTTGAGAAGATGCAGTTCACTGGTTAACTACTGAGTAGAAGATACAACAATGGTTTCTCAGCTGAATTAATTACAGTTTTACCAGCGAATATTGATCTAATTCGGAGGAGCACAGCAGTAACAGCATTTAGCACACCAAGAGTAACACTCAGTTCCTCCAAGCGCTTTAAGCTTGCAATTAAGCAGAAATCTCTCGTGGAGGAAGTAACCATTTCTGGTTGTTAACTATGTGTTTATACGCATTTGACTAAAACGCATCTTTTTGGCTAATAGCCTTACTTGTAACATGATTTATGGGTTATGGTTTAAGCACTACTGTTTAATAGTCTTAGCCTTAGTCTCTTAGTCTCAGCCTTAATATATTTGATGTCGCATAAATTTAAACTTATGTGAAAGTCTTACTTAAGTTACATCTTATACCGAAGCAACAAATCCTACCCTTACTTACGATCGTGCTTAACTTTTGAAATTTGATTTATTGCCTCAGAATGTAAAATTATTGCTGTCGATTTGTCTGTTTATGAGCCCTTCATTTTTCTGAAATTCGATTTAGACGACTTAGCTAAAAAGACACTTATCATCTGTGATTAAGCCATCTAGGGATTGCTCAATAAGTAGCATTATATAATAATTGAGGAAACAACCGATGTCCCCTTGTAGAATACAACCCCAAATAAATTGCTTGAAAGTGAAAGAATAAATTTGGATTAATATACTTTTTTTTTCGTGCTATGCAAACTCACAACTCAAATTGTTCCGGATCGCGAATATTGTGAGTGGATGTTAAAAGCCGCGCGCGTTTACTTTGAGCTATGGCCGACGGCATGCCGGTTTGGCACTTCTCTGGACCGGTGAATAAAAGTACTCAATTGTCATTCAAAAACCATTAAATCCGGACAAATTTAAGTAAAAAGTAATTCTTTTAGGACAAAGAAATTATAAAAGAAACATTTTCGCAAAGCCATTATCTCGTCACGCCATCAAGTCTTCATATACATGTGGACAAATCAGAAAGTAATTTGACTTTTAGCTATACATTCTACACATAATAGTGCAATAGACAAGTACTAAAACACTAACTGTAGACTTGGTCACGATGAGACCGGTGGGCCCGGTGAGCCCGGTGGGCTCGGTAGGCCCGGTGAGCCCGGTGGACCCGGAGTTTTTATCGGGCCTTGAAGCTTTTGAGGTTTTGGAGACCCTCCGGGCCGGGCTCAAACAAAACTTTCCCGGGTCGGGCCTACCCCGGGCTGGCGCGGGCCCGGAGCCCGCTACACGGCCCGGGAACAACCCTAACTCTAACCGACAGTTGCAGTTTTTGCAGTCGAAAACAAGCAAATAAGATCTTTATAGTCTATAGATGTGGCTTCAGCCAAGGTTCTTATTATTTCTATTTGTCATGTATCATTTGTACTTGTTTTAAACCGAAAACGCCCACATTCAGTCCCTTTACTCTACATGCTGTAGGATCACAACATAGCAACACAACATAGCTTATGATTACGTTTCTGGATATAGCCAAATAGAACAAGTTTAATCAAGGGCCCATATGCGCTGAAAATAGTAGTCGTGGAGAAGGACATACAGCCAAAATTAGCGAATTTTTTGAAATCACCAACTTGAATTCTGTTCTTTCCGAACACTTTACGGAAATGTGTTAGAATTTTAGCTAATATATCAACAAGAGATACCCGCAACTACCCGCGCGGGTAGCCGGCGGGTAGCAAAATTTCTATTACCCGCGGGTACCCGCGGGTACCCGCGGGTACCCGTGGGTACCCGCTACCCACTTCCAACTCTGTGTTAGCCGTTCTTTCAGCTAGGTGGCATTGTCAAAATTCAAATCTTTCAAAAACTTTTTCCGAATTTAATTCCCGACTCCATTTATAATTCGTAACCACTATATTTATTATGTGAGTGGTTTAACGGTTCAAGGAATTTTCACTACTTATTTATTAGTTGCATTGGAGGAAATAATTGATATTTTTTATTATTTTTAGAATATTTTGGTAATTGTTGCGTAATTGTTTCGAACATTTAATTGTCTCTTTTGCTGTCGTAGAAATCATTTTGTGCGAATAATTTCTTGTGTACATTTATTCTCTGCTTAGCCTCACTATCAAACCGCCTATTTGAGGTAGGCTTTCGTGTATTTGTGTATCCGGTAGAACGGCTAGGTTTTGACTGCGCTGGCTCTGGATACTGTGACCGTTTTAAGTGTGCACTGTTTAGCAAACTTTTCAGTATAAACGTTGTCTAATCTCGTTGTCTTTAAGCTCGCAAAGAGTGTGACCCAATTTACCTCGTGTGTGTAACACGTGTGTGTAACTAGTGCAAACACCACTGATCTTCTTAACCTCTGACCTCTGCTAGAAAAATAATATCTGCTGTCAGTCAAATTTAGCTGGGAGGATGATGGCTTGTTTCACGTTGAAAGAAAGAAAGAAATATTATTTTGAAAAAAAGAAAGCCAAAGAAAGCATATTTCACATTAAATTTATTTTCTTTTAACTTAAATAAGAGCATGCCTGTATTCAGGTTAAAAGCCACCAAACTTGAAATTTTCGATGATGAGCCTTACTAAAGCGTGTTGAGAAAGAATGGCAGCAAAATTTGGTTGACCATTATGGCAAATTAATTAGTGCTGTTGGTTTGCCAGCATTTCACTGTTCAAATGACGTCGAAAGAGCCTGTTTGTCCTTCACAGTGCAATTTTCACGTGCGAACTAAACCCTTTTCAGCGAACTGTGTAGTCAAACTTCAACTTGCTCTAGCTTGCAAGTGCTGCATTTTACTCCCATAGATTTTAGGAAGTTGTTCAGCTCATCATTAGCTATCGAATGACAATCAAAGTGCTTAACTTCAGAAAATGGCTATTTTGACCAAAAATATCAAAGTATAGTATCATTTTTTCGTAGTATCTTATCACTATCATAGTAATCAAAGTAGTAATAAGAAAACAGGACAGAAATGCGCTACGTTTAAGCATTTGCTTTGACCAGAATGTTCGGCAGACCTTGGGGGGAGATTTGTGTGAAAATTTTGGCTACTTTCAAACGAAAATTTCATTTGTGACAAATTATTAAAAGAATGTGAAAATTGAGAAAAATGACGATTTTGGCAAAATTCATACTTTTTGTGAGAAATCTTTTAAGCTTGTTACAGTCGTAGAAAATGGCAACTACTTCCATAAAATTCTATTTATGATTAGAGTGCAACCATAAGCGGTTTCGGTAGCTGTACGTTACTTGTCTGCTTTTGTTGATGAGTTTTTGAGTTTTTGCCAGCGACATGTCATGCTTAGTTTGATGAGGTAGATGCAATTCAGAACGAAGAAATGCTTATTCAGAACCTTGTTTGTTCATTCAAACGTGATTTATCATTTCCAGCAAAGGTAAGTCAATTTTGTTTAATTGCATTCGGTTATGTAATGAATTAGGACTTGTTTTGAGAAGATGCAGTTCACTGGTTAACTACTGAGTAGAAGATACAACAATGGTTTCTCAGCTGAATTAATTACAGTTTTACCAGCGAATATTGATCTAATTCGGAGGAGCACAGCAGTAACAGCATTTAGCACACCAAGAGTAACACTCAGTTCCTCCAAGCGCTTTAAGCTTGCAATTAAGCAGAAATCTCTCGTGGAGGAAGTAACCATTTCTGGTTGTTAACTATGTGTTTATACGCATTTGACTAAAACGCATCTTTTTGGCTAATAGCCTTACTTGTAACATGAGGTGGGTTATGGTTTAAGCACTACTGTTTAATAGTCTAAACTTAGTCTCTTAGTCTCAGCCTTAATATATTTGATGTCGCATAAATTTAAACTTATGTGAAAGTCTTAAGTAACACCTTATACCGAAGCAACAAATCCTACCCTTACTTACGATCGTGCTTAACTTTTGAAATTTGATTTATTGCCTCAGAATGTAAAATTATTGCTGTCGATTTGTCTGTTTATAAGCCCTTCATTTTTCTGAAATTCGATTTAGACGACTTAGCTAAAAAGACACTTATCATCTGTGATTAAGCCATCTAGGGATTGCTCAATAAGTAGCATTATATAATAATTGAGGAAACAACCGATGTCCGCTTGTAGAATACAACCCCAAATAAATTGCTTGAAAGTGAAAGTAATATACTTTTTCTTCCGTGTTATGCAAACTCACAACTCAAATTGTTCCGGATCGCGAATATTGTGAGTGGATGTTAAAAGCCGTTTACTTTGAGCTATGGCCGACGGCATGCCGGTTTGGCACCTCTCTGGACCGGTGAATAAAAGTACTCAATTGTCATTCAAAAACCATTAAATCAGGACAAATTTAAGTAAAAAGTAATTCTTTTAGGACAAAGAAATTATAAAAGAGACATTTTCGCAAAGCCATTATCTCGTCACGCCACCAAGTCTTCATATAAATGTGAACAAATGAGAAAGTAATTTGGCTTTTAGCTATACATTCTACATGTAATAGTGCAATAGACAAGTACTAAAACACTAACTGTAGACTTGGTCACGATGAGACCGGTGGGCCCGGTGAGCCCGGTGGGCTCGGTAGGCCCGGTGAGCCCGGTGGACCCGGAGTTTTTATCGGGCCTTGAAGCTTTTGAGGTTTTGGAGACCCTCCGGGCCGGGCTCAAACAAAACTTTCCCGGGTCGGGCCTACCCCGGGCTGGCGCGGGCCCGGAGCCCGCTACACGGCCCGGGAACAACCCTAACTCTAACCGACAGTTGCAGTTTTTGCAGTCGAAAACAAGCAAATAAGATCTTTATAGTCTATAGATGTGGCTTCAGCCAAGGTTCTTATTATTTCTATTTGTCATGTATCATTTGTACTTGTTTTAAACCGAAAACGCTACCTCAATCTAAGTTTTAATCCTGAGATATTTGATGCTTTTCTAGAATTGAATATTTTCTACCCCTGCACTGCATTCTACTTCGTGCTCCGAGAAAGTTTGACCTTATCAATAACTTAGACGCAGCTATAAGTTAACGGTGCACAGTGCAGGGCGGTTCCAGTGATTTTAATTATTGGAAGAGAAAGAACATTGACCTCAAAAGGTCGCCAAAGAATTGTGTCATTGCTCTCTCTCTGCATGATTTCAGCTTTAGTATGTTCACGTTTTGTGGCATTGTATAGGCACGGCAACCTTAACAGTAAGACTAGGATTAACGTTTCTCCAGTGTGCACATGCTTCTTTACTAATATGTTTTCACATTATGTGTTTCTACCTTCAGGCATTAACGGTTAATAGTTTATCAAAGTCAATGGTGTAAAACGGTACACGGAATACAGCACCTTGTCTGTTCAAAATGACTTCCAGTGAAAGGTAAACTCATTATAACTTATTAGTAAAGATTTTTATTCGAAAATCATATAATCATTGTAGCATGATATCCAAATAAAACACTCTGATTGGGCTGCAGCGAAATGCTGTATCTGTTATTCAATAAATAACAGAAATCCAGTATTTAAAGGAAACATACAGTTTGTAATAAACTTGTTCTCATGTTTGGTGACTAAGTGTCCAAAATTGCATACTTGTTTAGTTGCAGAGATTTACTGTAAAAATGAAAGCACTCAAAATTATGATGCAACAAGTAGGCCCCAAAAGGGGCAGTATTCCTTTGTAGACCTGTTTTTATTCAATTGCAAAATTGCCTTTGTCGGAAGGCTCTTTAAGCGTTAGAAGCTGCAGGTCCGGTTTACAATTTCACTTGACTTAACTAATCTCAGCTTAATTCCTTTAGTATCGAACTACTGCTATCTTTTGAAATATCTCACTAAATGTTCTGCTGTCTTATCAGATCAAATTTTCCTCAGCATAGCACAATACAATCAGTTAATATCATTGGGTTCAACAGTACAGCTGACTTACTTACATTCGTTCTTCCAATCAAAGGAAATTAAACAAAATTTTTCTGCACAAAATTTCTAGTACTTTCATTCCGTTGCTTAATTTTTCCCCAATTCTCAATGAAGTCTATGGTCTTCAGAGAGTGCAGGCCTATGCTTGCCATGCCATGATTTGCCTGAACTTGTGATGTCCAGCGCAAGCTAGTACCTTAATTCATAGCCTAATGCACCATGTGTAGCTCCCAAGCTACACTAGTGCTCAAAGATCTGCAATCGTTCAGATTGCTGACAGCCGAAGACTGCGCGAAGGCTCTCAGTTCTGCCGCTTAAATAGGCTCCAACACCTAATTTGCATAATCCTAATGCAAAAAATCTGACCTAAGCTAGCCCTATGTTGAAGATAAGGCTCCTGAATGGAGAAATGACTCACCATGCACTAAACATACGAATTTCCTTTTTATACATTCCTGCTCCATCAGGAATAAAAATATGTCTGTATGAACAGACTCACGTATGTAGATGCACAAGTCACTACTTTTGGAAAATTAAAATGCCAGAATCACATGAAATGCAAAATTTTGTTATAACAGAATCGGATTTACTGGAGCTAAAATGCATAAGCAGTATAATTTTCAAATACAAACAAGAACGCTTGGGCTTCGCACCTTACTTTTCAGAATCGCTATATTGAAAGATTTTTCGACCTCAACAACGGCTCACGGCGTGGCTTCTACGTTCGAAGCTCAACGACTGCGAAGATATGTATGGATGTTTCTAATGTCTCTCATGTGGAGTATAATGACGTTTCAAGTAAGTAAGATCACTTTAATCATTATGTGTGCCTTTAGCTTAACGAAATGTTTTGCATGTCAAATCAATTTGAGGTGTGTATCTGTTGTACAAAGTACTTCCCAAACGGCATAGTAGCCCAACTTTGGAAAACCAGTACAACTCTCGTTTCCAGTTAGACTATTTGGCCAAGTAATCCCGGAATACTACTGTAATGCCATAGAAAAGTAGTACAACGCTTAACCACCAACAAATGCCTTTACTTTGATGCTGACTCTAGCTGGTTATCTAATGATGCAAATAGTAGAATGTTTAGCTCTCTTTTCGAATTCAGTTAACTTTAATTTTTACAGTTTATGTCATTGACTATACTTCTTTGATTTTTGTCAATAGTTGACGGAACCTAACGCTGAACAGCTAGATGTAAGGTTACAACTGCGGACAGCACAAGTTTAGACGACTGGTAACAGGAAAAGCTGGCTTTGTGGTGCCTGAACCTTTCCTAAATACCATTTGCCCTACCTACTACAGTATACTCAACCTCATTAAGACAAAGACAAAAGAAATTAACTTTAACGTTCAGCTGCAATAGACTACATTATGCGTAAGCCAAAGACCAAAACCAAACAAACCGAACAAATGAAAACTGTTTTGATTTTTGTGAGTAATTTGAGTGATTTGACAAAATAGTAAATGTCCAGAAATGAAATTATGGAAAAAATTAACAGTTCGGGATTAAATGTTCGGGAATACACAGAAGAATATACAGGCACAGCTCTGATAATTACAGTAAAACGATTTTAAAGCAAGCTATGGCCAGTAATATGACCTTTTGCCCAGTAATATGACAGTACTACTTTACGTGCCGTTCAAGTTTATATATTTCAGATCATACAGATATGCATTCAGTACAGTAAATACTCCACGAAATCAGTCGTGCAACACGTTTATGATTCAGATATTCCATTTCCATCAGTTACAATATGCAATCTTAATCCAATCAAAAACTCAACAGTTTCTACAATACTTGGCGACTTGGATATCGCAGACTTAGCGGCAGAAGTGCAGGCATTACAAATACATCAAAACAACAGCTTTCGATATAGTCCGTACGACCTCATTTCGAAGCTGATGTTTATGGAAATGTATAGCAAATGGGAAATGGTAGAAGCAGCCGGATACCAACAAAATGATATCATCATGGACTGTTTTCGCAGAGGAGTTGAGTGCAATCTAGCTCAATCGATGCGAAAATTCCAACACAGTAGATATGGTAACTGCTTCACTTTCACTACCGATAATATATCGTCTGCAGCAGGCCATGATCAGGGTCTTCGCTTACACTTGTCTGCTCAGGTCAAAGAATATTATCCTGCTGTGAATCCCATGCCTGGAATGCGAATAGCCATTCACCCAAGCACTCAGAGGCCTTTCCCCGAAGAAAATGGTTTCACAGTTTCTCCCGGAAACTCAGCACAGTTTGCCGTTTCGCTTCAAATAACCAAGGTATATTCCCATAATGAAGTGTTTAGCTCGCAATTACATTGCGTAGGTTGCTTCACCATTTCAGCACTATTTTTTTGTAATTTCAACGATGCGCAATGACTGATTTTTTTGTCGTTTTAATAGAGATGGAATCACTAGCAATCGTTGGAAAATATGTTTATCTACATTTGATGCTAGGCATCCAGTGCGCTTAAAGAAAAAATTTAGAAGCAGTCAAGTCAGGAAGTAAAAATTTTTCCTAACTGGAGCTTCTGGGAATGAAGAGAAACGGCTGCATATATTACGCAAGTTCTGTGGTTGTTAAACCAAACTTAGTCTAAGGATGTCAGGCAGTGTTCATATCATTAAGTCAATGGTAAGGGCTACAAGTATTTCGTAGTCAGCTGCAGGGAGCTAAAGTTACATACATAAACATCGCACAGTGTTTTAGAGCTGTCGCATCAGTCGACAAGAAGGCCATAATGACAAAAGTGTCAAGTGTTGTAACTGTTCAATTGTCATAAAATTACAGATAAATTAGTTGATTATATAGTTGAATTTTGAATGAACAAAATTCAAATAAGTTTTGTCAATCCCTGAGATAGCAGTAATCAGTAGCTGAAATATCCATATTCCAGTCTCTGGTAATGTAGTTGATAATGCAGCCGTTCATCATGTCATACATAGTAAACACTAACTAGAACTTGATTCAAAGTGGTAGCTTGCGGTTTTGAAACACATTCCAATTTTTGAAAAAAGAAAAACTACTATTTTCGCTATTGTACCTTAATTGGGAAGTCTTATTTTCTTCATGTAGCTGACGTATGTTTGATAAAACAAATTACAAGAAATAAAAAATTGTGGGACGGTTTTGCAAAGTATAAATTAATATAACAGTTATTTTTAAATATTTGACTGAACCAGTTCTGTTGCAGCGTCTCCCACTGCCATTTGATGGCACTGACTGCGTCGATGACGAAAAGTTCAAAGCGATGCCATCGTACTTGAGAATGTTTGCTGGAAACTCTGAAACGCGATACAGCTACTCAAACATAGCTTGCACTAAGTCTTGTCTCATAAATGCAGTTGCAAAAAGCTGCAATTGTGTCGATGCTAGTCAAGTATCAAGGAATATTGCTGAAGCTGAGTTGGGTCCAATCAGGCCCTGTAATTGCACTTCCCAGAAAGATGCACTATGCATTTTACAGGTGAACTCTGGTTTGTTTTAGCAATTATAGCAATTATAGCTTAAGCCTAATGCTTACTTAGTTGTCAAGTTAAATTGTTCTTGATTTATAAGCAAAAACAGGACATGTATTAATAAAGAAAGGATGCGTAACATTATACCTAACAACGGTGTCATTGGAACGCCTACTTGTCTTTATGTCAAACTATCACTGGATTGCACCAAATAAGTTAAACTTTAGGTTATCTTAATCTCAAGTTAAACTTCAGTTTATCTTCCGATTAGCTGAAGTTTAACTTAATCTGAAGACGATCACTTGTTGACCGTTGCATCAAATAAGTTTAGGATTAACTTAAGATTAACCCCAGTTTAAGCCTAAGTAAATCCGTTGTTTTTAAACCTTCTTCGGAGGAGGTTTAACTTCCAATTATCCCTAGCGCCATTTTTCGACCGTTGTTTCTGGCGGTTGGTTTTCTGGGGAAATGTCAGATTTTCGTCAACGTTTGAGGTATTTTCGGGAAATCAGGCGTCGCCAGAGGAACAACCATCGTTATTTACGGGACTATTCTAACCCCTTTGAATTCTACGGTGACGTTCAGTTTAAAAGACGCTTTCGTTTAAGTAAACGCTGTGTGAAAGAAGTTTTGCTGCCGTTAATAAGTGAAGAAGTAACCTTTTCTTCCAACCGAAACTGTGCTGCAACTCCTATTGAACAACTTCTTGTATTTCTCAGGTAAGAACAACATTTATTATTATACAACATTTATACAGCCCGAACCTATTAATTTGCTATTTTTGTTGCTACTGCTACTGCGGGATAGATCAGCAATGTATGAGATCCCAACAGTTTAATACAGGTTTTCAGTATACAAATTCAGTGCGGAAATATCAAAACAAAATTGTGACACGAGATCAAACTACAACAAACACATGGAACATTTTCAGCCATAAAAAGCTATCTACAATGCAGCGTTTGCCTTTGCTGCAGCCTGATTCACAGTAGAAGCCCAGGCACTGTCAATGTCTTCGAAAATATGACCGTCGTCCTCTCCCATGGAACACTTCATACAAAGTCCATGGTCACTCAATTGTTTATGCTTTTGAAATGCCTGAATTTCGAATTTCGTTGTAAAAACGAGCATTTTGGCGCTGTGCTCGCTTTCCAACAACTCCAATTTTCTAGCGAGCTCTTCCACCGCCTGCGTGTACAGCAATTGTTCCAAGGGTGTCCGGGGATGAATCCGCCATCGTGGTTGAAACAAGTGACTCCGAAGTAGCAAATAGGATTGTTAGCCTATTTCCTTTATTGATTGACCAAAATTAGGAAATAGGACGACAAACGAATAAAAGCCTATCCTACTTCTGATTTGGAGAGACTAAATTTAGGATTTAGGACGGCAAACTATTGTCTATTGTTTTTTTAAGCAGTTCCACAACTTTGTTGAATGTAAGCCCAAATTTGACTAAAATTTATTTTCTATTTCCTATTCAGACAAGATTTCCCGTCACAAGGAAAACTTACAAAGCTGAATTTCCCTTGTCTCCGGCACCGGCACAGCTGAATCTGAGGTGGAGCGCAGAGGCATCTCCGGCGGCACCTGCTGCGGTGATGGATGTAACTGTTCTCCCAAGCCCTTAACACCCTGATCTGGCTGCTGTTGTGACGAAAAAGTTACTATTTGTGAAATCTTACCGATTTCGAAATTTTGTTTGATCCTTTGATTTCACATGGGCATATCTGGTGGTGCCTGACTGAGTTTGATTTTTCTTTGTTCGCCAGGTTGTCTTTATTTGCTTCGTTCCAATTTCGGGCTAACCTTATCCTGCTTGTCTGTTGCTGGACTGCAAGTATTTGGTGATTTAATAGCATCGGGAATCTAATACACTATAATACAAGACAATGGCGCCAAACGCCCGTACCTGCGACAAGTATGAGGTAAACTATAAAATGTGGGTATAACTCGATAAAAACCAAAGAACCCGTAAAACTGAATTACCCCTGTATTCCACAGCAAAGTAACCCTGGAAAGCTCAAAATCATAACATCAAATTTATTTAACGTTAAGACAGTAAACACTAAAAGTCAAAAGCAAAATGTTCGCGACCCTGGAGTGCGTGGTAAAACAAATAGATCAAACAATTCAAAACGAAAGGATGAAAGAATTTAAACAAAGGTAGATCTATTTAAATTGTAGCGAACACTTAGTAAGCACGGGACGATTGTGATAATGTTTGGGACAAACTTAGAGGAAGCTATCGAAAGTTTTGACGCTAACTTTATGCGCATAGCAGATTTAGCGGTGGCGGGACTTTTGTGTGAAATTCGCCTGATTTTGGTTTCTTGATCTTTTGATTTTTTCGCACGCACTTCAAGGTCACGAATATTTTACTGTGGCTTCTTAGGTTTGTTTACTGTCTTAATCTTAATATTTGTTTACTGTCTTAATCAAAGGATCAAACAAAATTTCGAAATCGGTAAGATTTCACAAATAGTAACTTTTTCGTCACAACAGCAGCCAGATCAGGGTGTTAAGGGCTTGGGAGAACAGTTACATCCATCACCGCAGCAGGTGCCGCCGGAGATGCCTCTGCGCTCCACCTCAGATTCAGCTGTGCCGGTGCCGGAGACAAGGGAAATTCAGCTTTGTAAGTTTTCCTTGTGACGGGAAATCTTGTCTGAATAGGAAATAGAAAATAAATTTTAGTCAAATTTGGGCTTACATTCAACAAAGTTGTGGAACTGCTTAAAAAAACAATAGACAATAGTTTGCCGTCCTAAATCCTAAATTTAGTCTCTCCAAATCAGAAGTAGGATAGGCTTTTATTCGTTTGTCGTCCTATTTCCTAATTTTGGTCAATCAATAAAGGAAATAGGCTAACAATCCTATTTGCTACTTCGGAGTCACTTGTTTCAACCACGATGGCGGATTCATCCCCGGACACAAGGGATTTGTCGTGGGCCTTTTAGAGGGCAGGTTTGCCTTAATACCAATAGGTTTTGGGCTGCTACTACTTACAGGGCTATTCTTTTGGGAGTCAAACACATTCCCCTTGAATTTGCGGGCTCTGTCGGATACGGGCGGACGATAACTTGACCTGATGACGTTGTTGGCAGTATTAGGGCTGTTCTCCACCGACTGGATCTCCTTCGTAAACGCGATAGTAGGTCTTAGATCCAGGCCTAGATCTCACATTCAGTGCCCATGTCATCCGCCGACTTCTCCTGTGTCTCACCAGGCGGTTCACAGAATGCTGCAGTGTCATTTTGGGAAGATAAAGAATCGAGTTTCAATCCACGATCTTCATCAAAAATAGCGTCGGAGTCATAAGGATTAGGGACTGTCTTGAAATCAGTAGGTGACAAAGACATAAGTCGATCGGACAGGGGATCAACGACCAGTCCGCCTTCGGCTAATCCACCTCCTGTTTTTCTTCGTTCCTGCTTGACCTAAAACGAACAAAATAGAATAAATTGTTTTGTTTCAGATTTCTGGCCACGGATAGCTTCCATATAGTATCCGGTGACTTGGCGACATGCACCAAGCGCCATGAATCCTCAGTTAGCCGATATTTTCACCGGGGTGCCAACCCTATAGACAGGCATAGTCCAAAATTCATTCGGTTTCCGTTGGCAATGAATTACTGTAAAATCAGATGGACGTTTATTCTATTGCTGTGTTTCCTGAGGTCTCTGGAGCTGTGGACGGAGTTCAGATTGTGATCAGCAATCCAGGGGGTCCTAATGCTGAGATTTATCGTAACCGCAAAAACGATTTTGCTCTGAACGTTCAAGTTGTTGGGGGATTGCGATTTGGTAATTAGGGATATTGTTTGTCAATAGTTTGGGTCTGCCCATGACGCTAGAATTTTGACAGCAGCTCGATCAAGTTTCGGTTTGAAACGGGCCGAATCAGAGGACTTCTTCTTGGAGACGCTGGGTATCCTCTTAAGTCTTACCTGATGACCCGTTTTGCAAACCCCGGAACTGACAGTGAGGAGCGCTACAATCGTGCTCACAGAAAAACCAGAATCGTCGTTGAACGCCTTTTTGATTGCTGGAAGCGACGCTTTCCTGTTTTGAAGTATGGAATTCGATTCAACCCTGATCGAGCTGCTGTTATTATTGCCGCTGCTGCGGTATTGCACCACATCTGCCGAGGCATGAGGGAAGATCGTGAAGAGTTTACGGGTTTGGAAGAAGAGGAGAATGATGACTGGGATGCCAGCGGAGCGGAGGCCACGCTTGCCGGTACAGCTACCAGACGGTCTATCATAAACCGGTACTTTTATCTTAATTAGTGAACTCATACATATTGATTTCGTACTGTTTTAGAGTAAATAAAAAACTTGTAGACTTACAGCAGAAGCATCCTTTTTGGCAGTTTGTTGGATGTTTTTCGATAAATTCTTTAGCTGATCCACTTCTCGCGGGTTTACTTTGGAGTTGTTGTTAAATATTGTTTATATATTGCAAGCTTTATCCACGCATGTTTTTTCGCTTCCACAGCTTTAGAGTCCTTCCCGTTGGCAAATATGACGTCGCGAAGCCGGCAATCCTCATCTAAGATCGATGTGAGCAATTCCCGTTCGAATGGTGTAAAGTTCACTCTCTTTTTGTCCGACATAGCTGCTCACGGACCTGGATTTCAATGACAATACAGCATATTTGAGCTACTGTGAATTTAAATAAAAAATCCAGGAACCTTTGCAAATATTTGTTGTTCGCTGAAGCTGAAGAAAAACCAGAAAAGCTCGAATTCACCACTTGATAAAACGTAAACGTAAGCAAAACAATCTTCCACGGACAAGCTTTTTATAAAGAAGGGGTATTACGAAACACCTTGGCCTTCATTAGAGGTTTTCCATCACGTGGCTGTGCGTGGCTTATTTTGATTGGCTACTGAGCAGTCACGGTACAATTGGTCTAACTTCAGATTAACTGACGATTAACTTCAGATTAACTGAAGAATAGCTAAACTTTTGCTAATCTGATTTGGTGCAATGAGAAAAAGATAAACTTTTGTTTAAGTTAATCGAGAGTTTATCTAATCTTAAGTTAATCCCAAACTCAGGTTTAAACTGAAGTTAATCTTAATCTTAAACTTATTTGGTGCAAACGGGCGTATATATTACAGAGGAACAAGTTTCTAAAGGAAAAATAAAAGGTTTGCAGCTCCTGGTAATAATTTGATGATTGCACTAGTTCTGTGATTCGTTATACTTACCGAATTGATTAGTTTTTACTGTAGCAGAAATTGTGTATTGCCGAATCTGTATGTTTTACTGAATGATTTGTTAATTCCACTGATCAACGCTGAACTTTGAAATTCAACTTTCAATAAAAGTACGTACGCAACTGTTGCAGGCAGTTGACGAAAACAGGCGAAACAAGCAATGTGACCGGGTGTGTCCACAACCCTGCGAACAAACCCAGTATCGTAGCGTCTTTTCAATTCAGAAATTAGTGAATACCGATTTCATGAATGAGCAGTTCGTGAAGCCAGTTATTAAACAAATGCGTCCCTTCATAGAAGGAATTCTGAACGGAAATTTGTCTATAGCAGACGCAGACGTGGGAATCCAAAAGAAACTCTCTCACTTTGTGGTAATGTTTGTTACTCTTATTGCTGGTTCGTTAAAAACACAGTCTCGCTGGATGTTTAACTAGAGAGAATAGGTTGGATATTCGCATTTTTATTGTGGCTATCAATATTAGCTAAACATCATAAACACGTTTCTCTGTCAATTGCTGGTGGAGTATACAAGCTTTCGTATTTATACTCTTATTGTCAAGTTTTCTCCGATTTGAGCAAACAATATTCTCCTCTCATAGTGAGCTCATAGTGAACAAATAAATTGCTTACGCTGGCCTACTAAGAGCTAGCGTCTTCTAAAAGGAAATGTTGTACTCTTACCACTGTAAGATACCAACTCAGTTTTTTTTGTATTTTGTATTTGGCCTAGCATCGTTGGGTACAAAAGGAGACCCGATAGATGCTGCTCTCCGCCGACTACTGAAGGGCAGTCAAGAAGAAGCGGAGAAGCGAAGGCCAAGGACAGAAAAGTTAAAGTCCCAACTCAGTTAAAGTTCCTAATATAACTTGCACCAGAAGATTCACAGTTTTAGGAATATCTGCGCCATTACCAAATTGATGGTGGCTGGGATATGGTATACTTGGCTTACAATGACACATTTAAAGCAGCTGAATTAGTAACTGAACAAATGTTGTTGAATATGGTGGACGTAATGGTTTACTTCGAAAGCTTGACTTATGTTCTGTTTGAAGAAAAGGAAGACATGACTGCTTGGGACTTCTTGTCTAACTTCGGTGGCACATTAGGTACGAAACGCATGCTTTTTCAAGCATAAATTGTTACTATTGTTGGAGAATTTTATTGGAATTATCAAAAAAGCTAAGCTAAGAATGACTGGGAAAACTGAAAGCTGAAGTCAATGATTGAATAATAAAAACTCGGAAGGAAGCCATTTATTGTCTAAGCTCTGAGGTAGTCATCGATGGAACAAAGTGTGGCTAGCCATTAAATACTCATCCTTACTTTTAACGAATAGCTAAAGGTAATAAAAATTTACACACACTGCAATGCAAACTGGCAATACGGCAATTTAATATGCTGAGATGAAACATAGATTTAATGCTATTTTATTTGTATTTTGTAAGTTTGTGGTGGGCAATATCAACGGAAGTGTACATCTGTATACCATTTCTACCAGATGTATCAAAACAAATAGCAACATCATGTTTTGTTTTTTCAGGATTGTACAGTGGTATTAGCTTCATAACATTGGCAGAATTTGTTGAACTGGCCATCAAACTATGCTTTGTCGGAAAAACCGAAAAATAGTTCTCAACACCATCGAACTTACTGTAAACTTTTAAATATAAAGTACAATATTGCAAATATATGATATATATTTATAGTGTAATACGGAAACAAAGAAAACGTTGTGGAGAACAAGAAGCGTAATTATAATAATAAATCAAATCATGGAGCCGTGCAAATTTTAGCTGGGTACTCCATAGCTAAGGCTTAGCTATTTATGTTACAATTCTGTCCTTAAAGATTTTAGAATCGTATTTCTGAGTACACTATTAAAGCACAGACAAATGATGGCGTTAGTCGATTAATTCAGGGTGAACCCAATAAACAAAATTATGCTGCGCACGTCCTTTCTTTTGTTATGAAATAGGGTACCAAAAATGTCAGCGCAGCAGCCATAAAATAATGTTTGGTACCACAGCTTGATCTGTTAGTCTCGTTTCTTTTCGCAACTTTTCAGAAACCACTTTAAACTTACAATTATTTTGTGTCTGAAATAGCCTTTTTACGCCCAATACGGTAATACGTATTAGCTGAGTTTTCACTGCGACAGACAATAGACCGATGATTACAGTACTATACACTATTACTGTATCCAGGTATCTGTAGGCAACTTCGCTTTGCAGTTTTGGTGTTTGTTGTATTCAAAGAAATATCCTGCACTTATTTTGCACGAGATAAAGTACGGTACATCATTGTAGAGTACAGTTTTCTGGTAACTGAACCATTTTGCTGAGGCTACCCAATTTGTCATAACCATGCACCGATTTACATCAATTGGAATAGCAAGCCAGAAATAAGATTAAATTGAGCGTGACCAGCAAAATATTGATCAGTTCCAGCCGAGTTGGAAGCAGGTCGAAAATCTTAACCCGCGGTACCCGCTACCCGCCTACCCTTGACCTGCGCTCACTTGACCCGTACCCGCAACCCGCCTTTCCTTTGGCGGGTCAATTTAAAATGTCGAAAAAATCGAACAAATTTGAAACAAAATGTCTCAAAAGAGCTTCAGATGCAAAGTTTAAAAGATTGTTGTTAAAAGATTTAAAAAAGTGTTGCTAAAGAGGAGCAACAGCAACTAATACTATTTGCGGTTGTTGCTCCTGCATTCATCAAATTAGAAAATTTGTTGATCCGAATTTAAAAATAAACCTATTTCCCATAATAAATTTGTCAGTAAATACAACTTCTTAAAGAAAACCAACAACCCGGTTTGACCCGCTTGTCAATGCGGGTTGAAAGACTTGACCCGTACCTGACCCAACCCGACCAGACCCGCGTGTACCCGTGGGTACCCACGACCCGCTTTCAACTCTAGTCTACTGAAATTTCGGTTCTCGGAATTGGTAATCAATCGAACACCAGGTTACATTCCAACATTGATCAGTTGTATCATATCAGCCAAGCACAGATTTCCTTTACATATGTATGAATACAAATTCATCAAGGAATTCCGACACGACCAACAGTACTGTGCCAATGCAGCAATTTAGCAGTACGCCATGAATGCTGTCGGTAACATAAAAAATGCCGAGCACAAACATTCTTACAAATATCTAAATATTTTTTCAACAAAAAAGCTCTAGAAAAGGATGGAGCATCAAGCCTCATAAAGTGCTTAGCTTTGGTGTTGATGTCTGCCGAATCTCTATAGATCGTTACAGATCTGCTCCGCAAGCGGATGACTACAGCTATATCATGAATAGCGATCGATCGATAGACAAAACCTCCGCTTTATCTGACAACCAGCAGTATGAACTGTAGGAATTTGGAATGAACTGTGGAACTTGGTGCTAGAATCGTTTTGGTAGTTTAGAGCTGACTTTATAAGCAATAATCGCAATTGCCTGAAATATCTGATGGCCTGACTAATGCTCCCAATTCTACTGACTAAACGTTTAATCGTATAAAAACATTTAACATTTTTGGTTTGACGAACATCTTTTTTCAATTTTAGGTAAGTTTTTTAGTTATTTTGCCATTACATATTTATAGCAATAGACACAGTTCACAATTAAGAAAAACAAACTAATTTTACAGTTTTCAAATTTTTAAAGGCTCTTCTCATCTTCTCAGACAATGTTTGGTGAGTGGACAACGTGCAGTTATACGTGCTGTGACGAAAAATTAAAATTCACCTAAAAAGCCCATTGTTTGTTCAATATCATTAATTCGATGCACATTTAATGTTTTAGATAACCAACCCGTAATACTCAAGTGGTGAAAACTGCCGATCTTGTTAACAAAAATATTCAAGCCAGCAGCCCAAAGAAGGATTTATGTGACGCTGAATAAATGAATGGAATATTAGTTCTGGCATAGCTGGCAGGGTTAAGGACTTAAGACACAGGCATACTATATACAACAAGCATTATGGAGATAAATGTTATTCACTGTCTTGTTCTTCATTCATGAATGAATGTAGCAGTTCCTGTGCTCGGTGAACTGAAAAATGTTTCGCTCCATCTGTTAGCATGCGATCTGGACAGCAACCACTGCCTTCATCATCATGCATTAGCATGTAGCTGGGAACCCCAAGGTGCCAGCCTCAATTACCCTGATAATGTTTCCCCTGGTCAGCAACCCAGATCGAATTAGGGTCCACTGGGGAATACCCTTGGTTATAACCTAGTCAACATTAGCCTCCTTCAAGATGTTAGATGTACGGTCCATTGCTTGATCCCATGTTCGCAGATGAGAACTAGAGTCCCAATCGAAGCAGGACCGCCTTGTGACAGAGTGGACAGTCTCCTGATGACTGGATGTTAGTTTCTTCAGGTCATAGGGAGCTCGGATAAACAAATGACGTATATCTGGTTGAGGAGACTTGGGATGTTGTATTAGCACTGCAACCTCTAAGGAGATGTCCTTAACCTTCTGAACATCAATGCAAGCAACAGCAATGAAGGCAGTAGCCATGTCTCCGAAAACTTGCCTGTGTGGAGTTGTATTCAATAGGTACGAAATGAGGCAAGGGTAGCTCATCAAAACCAGTTTAATATGGTTATATTGTGAAGTGTGTTAGTAGCATGAGGTGTCCCAAGTGCCACAAAAGATTCGTTGGAATAACTTTGGTTAATTTTGTGGTGTTGGTTTAGTATGGAATCGTAGCACACTGACGATAAGAAGCGCCACCAGCGCCACTTTCGCCACTGTCCTGAAACCCCCATTTTTATGCTACTAATGAAAATCGATACCGAAGAAAAAGAAACTGAAAACAATTAATTTGTTTTCTATATTTTAATATTTCGCAGGTATGTACACATAATCTCACCTGTTTATGAGCGTTTACTGTTTAATAGAAATGTGTTAATTAGAATTAATTTTTTGTTCCCCTAACTTATGTACTGTAAGTGCTCCTTGTTAGTCAGACTTGGGGTAACCGATATTCTACGTAATGTAGGGCCACTCAAGAAATTAATATAGAGATAACAAGCAAGTTCAAACGTACTTGGATGCGTAAAAAATTGGACGTATTTAATGCCTTAAAAGATGACCCTTCAAAATCAGTATCAAGTGGGCCAGACCAAATTAAATCCTAACTTTTTAGTTTGAGAAGCCTTGAGATTTTTCTTTTTTAAGAAATTAATAAAATATTGTTAAAACTATACGTAGGTTAAATAAGTAAATAAAAATAAAGGAATAAATCAATAAATAAATAATAAATAATAATAATAATAATAATAATAATAAATGAATAAACAAATATAAAGTAGGTGACTGAAGGAAAGTGAAAGATAGCTCGCTCCAAATTTTGATTTCAGAAAAGCCAGCAGTGCCGAGCAACAGTCTGCAAGAAAACACTATTGGAAGGCAATCTAGCATTAAGGAAAGTTTAAACAGCAAACTGTCTTATCTTTGGACCTTTAACTATAAGGCTTGGACATCACTTGAACAATATATAATTGCTCACTCTCCAAAGCTATGCCCTAAATGACAAAACCTGACAAAAACCTAATAAGAATTCCTACAAACCAACAAACCAAAACAAACCCTTTTCGAAAAGATTAAGGTTAAATGGCCTTGACGACCAAAATTCTTTAGGGCCATACTCAGGTTAGTTATGACTTATGATTGACCTAAATATCATACTTCCGTAGTAGAGATGAGCATTTCGGCCCGTCGGCCCGGCCCGGGCCAACCTCCGTTGGTTAGGGGGCCGGGCCGGGCCGGGCCGTCAAATTTTTTAACCGCGGGCCGGAGCGGATTCTGGTAATTGTATGGCAAAATTTGACATTTCGTAGCATAACTTAGCCTCTCCATCGTGCACTAAAGCCTTTGAAATAATATTGTTAGTTACTATTTTGGAATTTTTCTTTTGGCGGGCCGGGCCGGGACGAATTTTGGAACGGGCCGGGCTGAGCAAAATTTTGGAGCAGGCCGGGCCGGGCCGGACCGAAAAAATCCGGTCTGTGCTCGTCTCTATTCCATATTGCTGTAAATTTGTACATCCAATTCTCTCTGTGGAATCCGACTGAGGGCCTGCCAACAAAATGCACCTTGTTAACACAGTCGGGGAACGTTCCAACCGGAAAAATCCGAACATATGGTCATCTAAATCCGGTCTAAATAGCCTATTCCACCAGGAAAATGAGGTAAACGCTGGTCTGCAGGCGGATCCACGAAGGATACAAGGCATTAATCATAAAGAAGTAATGAAAAACAGCCTATTCCAACAGTAAGAGTGGGCCAAAGTTTGATCTGTTGCCTTTTCTGTCTAGAAGCTCCACCACTCCTGTTTAGAGTTTACATACTTATCACCATGGTTGGTGCAATTTATCACCGGATGATAAAGTTGGTCACAGAACCAATTCTGGTTAGCTCTCACTTATTGCTCTGTTGTTACCGACTCCGTATCCCAGGAGCGCTTATAATTGGTGAGTATAGCCTACTTTTACTGGTTTGGTTTTGGCTTGATCATGTTTTATCCTGTACAGCTTTCGGAAAAGTTCAGGCTTCTCTTGTGCCATCTTGCTAGATCTAGATTAAAAGCTCATTCCATTGACCAAGTCTGTTTGCACCAAAACATCATTTTGTGTTTCGGTTGGAATTGTCTTCCACACAGTTGCCGAATGGATTCACTTCTTCTGCTAGCTGTTATTGTGGTTGTGCTCAATATTGTAAGATAATTGTTAAGACTACACAGTTGTGCTTTCAGTTAAAGTTGACCCCGGACCTTGAAGCTGTATTCGGGAAATTTCTTAACGACACAACTCTACATATTTTCAGCAATCGCTACTCCACAACATAGGAAGTTGTGTAATTTTGGCAACTTAGGCAATTCAATGAACAACAAACCTCGGCAGTTCGATAGAGACTGACTACTTCCACACAGCTAACTATATGCAAATTAGGTAGAGCGCAGTTATATCGTTCGCTAATTAATGGACAGTCAAGAAATACAGTAGCTTTTCATCCCAGTAGCTTCAAAGTGGGCTAAATCTGTTAAATCTTATTATAGTTTATAAGTTTATAGTTTATTCTCATTCTAGAGCGTCTGCAATGGTGTGAACAATGGGATGAGATCCTACATCAACTGTTTGGAGCGAAGTGCTGGGAAATGCGCAAGGACGTAAGTAATACAGCAAACGTAGGATATAACTACTGCTTTAGTGCCTTACTTCAATTGTTTCTGCCAGCGATGGAACCGGGTTACCGGGCCAGTTTGGGGTCACTTTTTGGACCGGGTCACCGGGTCACCGGGTCTAGAGCTTCGACCCGGTCTTGACCCGATTTTCTGAATTTACCTCAAATTTTAGAAATGTTTGGCTTACCAAACTAAAATTTTAGGTTAAATTTTTGTTCTATGTACAATATTAATTTGCTTTTTTTTCTACATTTTAGTCTTGAGCACTTTCGCAGCTTGAGGTTATTTGTATCTAGCAAATTATTGTTTAGCTTTTTAGTTTTAACTTTATAACTTCCATGATTATTGCATAACTCTATTTAGTACAATATGGTTTGCAGTTTATTTTCGCAACCAAGGTAAACGTTGAAGGTAAATGAACAATTAAATTCAATTTAACTCACTACGTAATGAAAACCAAATTTTTAAAGTACTCCGTGTTTTTAGACAAGTACTCATATTAGACCCTGCAAAATTTCACAGACGGATAAATTATTGGTTTTGCAACTAATTTCTGCATAAATTTAGAAAATTCTACAGCCATACTATTAAACGCATTTCAAGAAAACCTAGAGCAAACATATGTATGTCATAGTTATTCTTTTCAAATATGGAACGTGGACGCCAAATATTTAGCAACGAAATCGAAATTTTTTTGCAACTTGGAATTTTCTGGAAAACCGGGTCACCGGGTCACTGGGTCACCGGGTCAGGGCTCAACCGGTCAGCGCTCTTTCAGATTAATATATTGGTCCATCATTAATTGTGTGTTGGATGTTTTGTGGACTGAAAAGATTTTTTTACTTTGAAAATGGTATCTTAAAGGAACAAAGCTTATGTCGCCGTTGCTCACGTCAAGAGTACATAATACATAAGAGTACGACAGCTAGCTGGCATACTCCCTCTGCACACTGACCCCCCCCAGCAAATTTGTATCCAGCGAACCGGCGGTACGCTCACTCGCTCTATGCTTGTGTGCTAAAGTTCGAAAACAAGCACTATGTGCGCGAATTTTGTGTCTGTTCCGAGCTTTAGAACACATGCATAGCGACCAAATTTGCTTAAGTGCAGGGTCGGCCGTTAGCGTGCAGAGGATGTGTCACGCTGACATATAGTATGACAGCTTTCATACTCCTATGTATTATGTACTCTTGCTCCGGCTAAACATGGTTAATCAAGCGAAACAGTTTCAACCAAATTAGCATGCCCATTCAAGGAAGGTGAATTTTCAAAGCTAATAGTGAAAAAGGACTTATTGATTATTTTTGATTTCTGACTGAATCTGAAACTGAAACTATATAACCTGGGCTTCTGGGCAGGTGTTGGAAGACTGGAGAAAAGCCAGCAGTCCCTCGACAAAAGGCCCGCAACTGTTACAGAATGCTGCGAAGAAATCAACGTATCTTTTTCAACAGAGGAATGTCATGTTCTATCAAAGTGGATGACAGGTGCGTATTCCAGGAATATACCTACGGACTTGGTTTCCCACTCAGCTTAGGAGAGTGCTTAGAATTAGAGATGGTACCAGACATGTGCAGGAGGGAAAGTTCTGGGTGGGTTGAGCCGGCGGCCGCAGGACGCCGGAAAACCGGATTGTTCCGGTTTTTTGCCCAAAAAACCGGAAAAATCCGGATTCTGGGGGACCGTAAGGGACCCCTGTGGAGGGGGGGTGAGGTTCAGGTCTGGGGGGTGAACCCCCCCCCAAGCACATGTATGGATGGGACCGGGGCCAATTTTCATAACCAGTTCCGGTTCTAGGGTACCGGTTCCCGCTTTCAATTGCAAAATTTGTAATTACAAATTTTTGCATTATTTAACATTTGGTGCAGGTCCCCTGCAAGGCTTATACAAAGCAATGCTGCAAAACAATTGGGATAGAACGATAATAAACAATTGGTGTAAAGTTTTTGGTAATTTCTGAAACAATCTCTTTGGCTTACTTTAAATTTGCTTCATTAGGTAATCTGTTACTATGTACACAACACAGCGTACAGAAAATGTTTACGGTTGTCGAGCAAACTGTTTCGATAAATAGCAATGCGATAATACTGGTTGTCTAAAGAGAGACTGCGCCTTTTCCAGGTCAGATTCTAAATTTACTACAGTTTAAACTTTAGTTTTATTTCCAGTAATTGTATCTTACTTTCCCTTTAGTTTCATTTACCTAACTGAATATCAATTTCATCGCCATATTTCCGTTTTAGGGTCTAAATTTGTACACTTTGAGCTGAAACTAGATTTTTTAGTGTCAATTTTAATCACTAGCTATAAAAGACAACACGAATGGCAACTACAAGATCCAGCTTTCGTGAAAAATTAGTTCAAGTCCAAATTATTAAGCGTGGAACCGGTTCCGGTCCCGGTTCTAAAAATGCTTCCGGTTCAGTTCTTTTTCCGGTCCCAACCCGTTCCAATGGAACCAGGTCCTACCTCTACTTGCAATCAATGGCTTTACTTTTAATTCCGTGCTATATATGCGGTGCTTGGGCTAATTTCTGTGTCATTAAAATTACTAAAAGTCATTTGCTACATTTATTAGTATCTGATGATAATTTTTATAATCATAACACTAAGTACGTTGAGAAGCATCTTGACCAGCGTACTGTTAATTGCTATGCTACTTAAGAACTTTATACTAAGAAACGCAAATGCACTATTTGCACATCTATTACAAATTGTTCATGCCCGTTCTGTGATACTATTTTGCAATACATTTACTTAGTCAGAGTTTACTGTCAATGCAAAGATTACAACATTAGAGTAACTAAAGCACTACTTATTAAACATTCAAAATTTAAGTTTCCCATTTTTCTCCGTCGAGTTTGGTGGTGGTGAAACACTATTTCAAAATTAATCCCGAAAACTGATTCCCGCCTGAAGGATTTTGAGAAGGACTCCTTGATGTGACGAGTAGCTCTGGGGATTATATTTGCAACTCCATCCAACGTTGACTTCTTGGCTATTCCTTTCCAAAACAGGGATCACTTTTGCCGGTATCTGAAACAACCGTTCTACTCAGCCTTGGGAGCATTTTCACGTTTAACTTTTTCACTTGCACACAATTTTCACTATTAATTCAGGAAAGAATGAAGGAAAGCTACACACTACCAAGAGCTGGAAAAAATCTGGGACCAGGTGAATCTCGAACCCGCGGTCTCCTGCTGAACGTTCTATGACTCTTGGTTCTACCAACTAAGACAAACGTGCTTCAGTGGAACGAGCTTTAACTGGAATACACTTCCGATGTGTACAGCGTCCAATGCAGAAGTGTATTACAATTTGCACACAGCAACAGTACATAATACATAGCTAGCTGTCTACTGTTTATGCTAACGTTATGTTAACCATTTTTGCTCAGGTGCGTGCGATGGGATACTCACAAAGTTTGGTCTCAGCAGCCTGCGTTCGGTGAATTCCTTCGCGGATGTATCGCCAAAAATTGTGAACAAGAATTTGAACTGTGTGCATCTGAACATAGGTAATCATAGAAATTGCTTGTTCATTAAGGCATTTAAAATTGTTCCCTCAACTGCTACACTTATCAGAAATGATTATTAATGACAAGCGTTTTTCTCAGCTTCCCTCAAACGTTTGCTAAATTCAAAGATTTAGGTATGTAGCATTTATTCTCTGCATTATTTGTAATGTTTATGCCCTGCCAATTGAGTTTACCTTGTACCTAACATCGCAGAATAGACTATTCCTGGCTTCATAAAAATTCACCGCACGGCAGAAATGGCCTAAAAGTCGATAATGGCAATAAAACCAACAGCAAACCAAAAAGCTAGACATTTTTACATGCAACCGGGGGGATAGGAATATAGTGAGTTCAGTTGGATACTAATGTTGTAATATATTTCAGCCAATATAATATATAACATACTAATTGTGCATAATCGATAATATACTTGTAGCTGTTCGATTGACCCAGAGAAGGCGGGCCTGACTGAACACTGCTTTAATCGTAGTCTAGAGTTGCTGCAGGAACCCAGGGCCTGTGACTTTTCAACTGGTAAGGGTTAAGGCAAGGAACGGGTAGGTTGTGCAGCTGAGTTAGGCATGTCGTATGCTACTTGTTGTCTGACGTTACTGTTTACACGCAACGATGAAACATATGTAGCCACTAAATGATATATAAAATTCAATAGTGTGTGTATGTAACTTGTAAACTTCAAATATCATTCTATTCTATATAAACAGTAATAATGTAGGGAGAATGTATACCCAATCTGATGTAGTTAGTCCAGAAGCGTCGCAGGCTTTTGGATAGGTGGGACATGTCTTCCGTAAGATACTGCGGTTTTGTGAAAATTTGTTGACAATTCCGTGCACACCTGTACACCTTTTTGTAGGACAATTAATTTGTATCTGTATTTTGTAATGCAGTTCAATAATTCTGTTAAATTACTTTCATGCTCTAGTTTCATTTAACTTTTCATTTTATAATTTCAAAACTTATCAAAACGTTTTCGATTAATTTACGAATAAGTTAAATGCGTAAAAAACGTACATAACTGATTTTTTATAATTTACCAAAGGATTAGTACTCATACATTGAGTAAGATGTAACCGCCTGCAACGCACCTTTTCTTAGATCTGCCGCTCAATAATGGCCAATTACATGTGGCGTGATCGTTTTGGAGAAAATGCCGTCCAAAACCTAATGTTGCATATTTCGCAACAATTTGTAGTTTAGATGAACTTTTTTCGAGTTTGCTTATATTTTATTTGCTCATATTTTGCTCATTGTTTCTCAAAGCCTGCCTTAGTTGTCTGCTCATTGCTTTTTTATCATTGCATTTCATTTCTTTAGTTGTCTTCAGCTTTAATGATTGCTTATATAGTTTGCTTTTAATGGAAATTTTAATGAAGTTTTGTTACTTAATCGTTATTTTAAAACTAACAATTTTGTTTTGTTGAATTAATGTGGTTGTTGTTGAGTTGTCGACAAAAACAAGTAAAGTAAATTCTGTTATTTTCGGTTATTTAATGTCGAAATTATACAGCTGAACTGCAGCAAAAGTAATTATTTATGCATTATTTTCTTCCATGGTCACAATCTTCAATTGGTTTGCACGCATGGTCACAAAATTCAAGAGCGCTACAAGCGAGGTCACAAAATTCAAGAGGTCGCATTTATGGTCATAAAGTTCAAGAGATCCAGCCCAAGCACCGCATATATAGCACGGAATTAAAAGTAAAGCCATTGGTTGCAAGTAGAGGTAGGACCTGGTTCCATTGGAACGGGTTGGGACCGGAAAAAGAACTGAACCGGAAGCATTTTTAGAACCGGGACCGGAACCGGTTCCACGCTTAATAATTTGGACTTGAACTATTTTTTCACGAAAGCTGGATCTTGTAGTTGCCATTCGTGTTGTCTTTTATAGCTAGTGATTAAAATTGACACTAAAAAAATCTAGTTTCAGCTCAAAGTGAACAAATTTAGACCCTAAAACGGAAATATGGCGATGAAATTGATATTCAGTTAGGTAAATGAAACTAAAGGGAAAGTAAGATACAATTACTGGAATTAAAACTAAAGTTTAAACTGTAATAAATTTAGAATCTGACCTGGAAAAGGCGCAGTCTCTCTTTAGACAACCAGTATTATCGCATTGCTATTTATCGAAACAGTTTGCTCGACAACCGTAAAGATTTTCTGTGTTGTGTACATTGTAACAGATTACCTAATGAAGCAAATTTAAAGTAAGCCAAAGAGATTATTTCAGAAATTACCAAAAACTTTACACCAATTGTTTATTATCGTTCTATCCCAATTGTTTTGCAGCATTGCTTTGTATAAGCCTTGCAGGGGACCTGCACCAAATGTTAAATAATGCAAAAATTTGTAATTACAAATTTTGCAATTGAAAGCGGGAACCGGTACCCTAGAACCGGAACTGGTTATGAAAATTGGCCCCGGTCCCATCCATACATGTGCTTGGGGGGGGGGGTTTCACCCCCCCAGACCTGGATCTCACCCCCCCTCCACAGGGGTCCCTCACGGTCCCCCAGAATCCGGATTTTTCCGGTTTTTTGGGCAAAAAACCGGAACAATCCGGTTTTCCGGCGTCCTGCGGCCGCCGGCTCAACCCACCCAGAACTTTCCCTCCTGCACATGTCTGGTACCATCTCTAATTCTAAGCACTCTCCTAAGCTGAGTGGGAAACCAAGTCCGTAGATATATTCCTGGAATACGCACCTGTCATCCACTTTGATAGAACATGACATTCCTCTGTTGAAAAAGATACGTTGATTTCTTCGCAGCATTCTGTAACAGTTGCGGGCCTTTTGTCGAGGGACTGCTGGCTTTTCTCCAGTCTTCCAACACCTGCCCAGAAGCCCAGGTTATATAGTTTCAGTTTCAGATTCAGTCAGAAATCAAAAATAATCAATAAGTCATTTTTCACTATTAGCTTTGAAAATTCACCTTCCTTGAATGGGCATGCTAATTTGGTTGAAACTGTCTCGCTTGATTAACCATGTTTAGCCGGAGCAAGAGTACATGATACATAGGAGTATGAAAGCTGTCATACTATATGTCAGCGTGACACATCCTCTGCACGCTAACGGCCGACCCTGCACTTAAGCAAATTTGGTCGCTATGCATGTGTTCTAAAGCTCGGAACAGACACAAAATTCGCTTGTTTTCGAACTTTAGCACACAAGCATAGAGCGAGTGAGCGTACCGCCGGTTTGCTGGATACAAATTTGCTGGGGGGGGGGGGTCAGTGTGCAGAGGGAGTATGCCAGCTAGCTGTCGTACTCTTATGTATTATGTACTTTTATGTATTATGTACTCTTGACGTGAGCAACGGCGACACAAGCTTTGTTCCTTTAAGATACCATTTTCAAAGTAAAAAATCTTTTCCGTCCACAAAACATCCAACACACAATTAATGATGGACCAATATATTAATCTGAAAGAGCGCTGACCGGTTGAGCCCTGACCCGGTGACCCAGTGACCCGGTGACCCGGTTTTCCAGAAAATTCCAAGTTGCAAAAAAATTTCGATTCCGTTGCTAAATTTTTGGCGTCCACGTTCCATATTTGAAAAGAATAACTATGACATACATATGTTTGTTCTAGGTTTTCTTGAAATGCGTTTAATAGTATGGCTGTAGAATTTTCTAAATTTATGCAGAAATTAGTTGCAAAACCAATAATTTATCCGTCTGTGAAATTTTGAAGGGTCTAATATGAGTACTTGTCTAAAAACACGGAGTACTTTAAAAATTTGGTTTTCATTACGTAGTGAGTTAAATTGAATTTAATTGTTCATTAACTTTCAACGTTTACCTTGGTTGCGAAAATAAACTGCAAACCATATTGTACTAAATAGAGTTATGCAATAATCATGGAAGTTATAAAGTTAAAACTAAAAAGCTAAACAATAATTTGCTAGATACAAATAACCTCAAGCTGCGAAAGTGCTCAAGTCTAAAATGTAGAAAAAAGAGCAAATTAATATTGTACATAGAACAAAAATTTAACCTAAAATTTTAGTTTGGTAAGCCAAACATTTCTAAAATTTGAGGTAAATTCAGAAAATCGGGTCAAGACCGGGTCGAAGCTCTAGACCCGGTGACCCGGTGACCCGGTCCAAAAAGTGACCCCAAACTGGCCCGGTAACCCGGTTCCATCGCTGGCAGAAACAATTGAAGTAAGGCACTAAAGCAGTAGTTATATCCTACGTTTGCTGTATTACTTACGTCCTTGCGCATTTCCTAGCACTTCGCTCCAAACAGTTGATGTAGGATCTCATCCCATTGTTCACACCATTGCAGACGCTCTAGAATGAGAATAAACTATAAACTTATAAACTATAATAAGATTTAACAGATTTAGCCCACTTTGAAGCTACTGGGATGAAAAGCTACTGTATTTCTTGACTGTCCATTAATTAGCGAACGATACAACTGCGCTCTACCTAATTTGCATATAGTTAGCTGTGTGGAAGTAGTCAGTCTCTATCGAACTGCCGAGGTTTGTTGTTCATTGAATTGCCTAAGTTGCCAAAATTACACAACTTCCTAGCTTGTGGAGTAGCGATTGCTGAAAATATGTAGAGTTGTGTCGTTAAGAAATTTCCCGAATACAGCTTCAAGGTCCGGGGTCAACTTTAACTGAAAGCACAACTGTGTTGTCTTAACAATCATCTTACAATATTGAGCACAACCACAATAACAGCTAGCAGAAGAAGTGAATCCATTCGGCAACTGTGCGGAAGATAATTCCAACCGAAACACAAAATGATGTTTTGGTGCAAACAGACTTGGTCAATGGAATGAGCTTTTAATCTAGATCTAGCAAGATGGCACAAGAGAAGTCTGAACTTTTCCGAAAGCTGTACAGGATAAAACATGATCAAGCCAAAGCCAAACCAGTAAAAGTAGGCTATACTCACCAATTATAAGCGCTCCTGGGATACGGAGTCGGTAACAGCAGAGCAATAAGTGAGAGTTAACCAGAATTGGTTCTGTGACCAACTTTATCATCCGGTGATAAATTGCACCAACCATGGTGATAAGTACGTAAACACTAAACAGGAGGGGTGGAGCTTCCAGACAGAAAAGGCAACAGATCAAACTATTAGTAACTGTATTGGATTTTTCTGACGACGAAACTATCCGGAAGAAGAAAGAAAAGTGGTATATTAGTCAATTATTTTCTGACCATCCTTTTGGAATCAACTGGGAGCACGTTCTCCGTCACAAAAAATCCCCACCCCCCGGGTCCAGGTATACTAGCATTCAATTGGGCTCTGTCGACAACAACAACATCAATAATAGTGGTCCCGACCCTCCCGGCAGTTCCGGTCCTCCGATCCCCCCAGTCCCTGCCTCCCTGCCTCCTACCGACCCTCCCGGCAATTTCGGTCCTCCGGTCCCCCCAGTTCCTTCCCGTCTGACCCCTGGAGCCCCAACCCTAGAGAACTTTGAAATTTTCCTTCCCTCCCGAAATTGGATCCCCCGCTATCTGACCCCTCAGGAACGACAGCAGCGTGTGAAGAATCGCCTGAAGAAGATGCCCCCGGTGGAGCATCGAAACCGGTTGCGTGATTAAGGTTGGTCTGACTTTGGGTGTCCACGTTTGATTTTCATTTCTCTAACTGATATCGTCGTATCCTCCGGGATCCGTGGACTTGTGGCTGTTTTGACTTTATCTGTCCTACTTACATTTCAATATAGGAAATGGTATGTAACCAATGTAGCTTTATGAAATATTGGACTCTGCCGGCTAGCGTCCCGTCTACAAGATTTACTAGGATAAAAGCATGGAAAAGTCAGGTATTTTCGGCCGCATCTGGCCCCGGTTCACCCCCCCACCTCTAATTTCCCCTGCACACGTCTGGTCAGTTCCAATTAGCAATCCCCGTGTGTACTGCCCGGTAACTAAACAGGGAATTGACTGGCAAATCTGATGCAGCTTCCAAAGCGGGTGCAACTCGCTATGAAACTAGACCATAATCTAAATCCGACCCTAGGCAAACATTAGACGGAGGTGGGCGACAAATGTGTTTAATCAATAAACTTACAATTTATTAGGCATCAAAAATGGGCATAAATGATCACACAGTAAATGGCGCGCAGCCGCTCGGCAGGTATATTAACACCAGACTGATTAATTAGCCCAATTAGAGAGATGACTCATCGTCGCAGACCGAAGTCACTACACAGAAGAAAGCATTAGTTTGAACGGCTGTTTAGAATCGCAGACCGTAATTGCTAGTTTTTTACACAATACTTAAAAACCTTTACTGCTGAAAACTGGTGATTGGCTGACAAAATTATCTTTACAACAATTATCCCAGGCGTTTACCTAAGCTGTGAGTGTGGTTTCTGCTACTTTCTCCGTCAGCGAAACTAAACGTTTTCTTTTAGTTTGGAGGTCAGTGAAATCGAAAATTATTGCAGTAAGCAGTAAAATTTTAGCCACAGCATTCTCTCTTCACACCTATACTCAGCTGCCACCAAACCATAAAAGATAATTTGCGTATTGAACAAGTTAGTTGATTTGCTGTCATGCTGGAATCAACCAAAGGGGATCTTGTGCAAATACTAATTTGTAAAACTAATTACAACAAGTTGGCCCCGAAAGGGGCAGCATTCCTGTAGCTCCAGGGTTAGGCTAACTTGCTCAGTTTCACTTAACTTCCCTTTATTCTTTCGCTATCAAACTACTATTATATATGACAATATCCTACTAAATTTTCGTTCTTTCTTATGAGGCCGAACTTTACTTTAGCAAATAAAGCATACCACAAAAAATACAGCATTTCGCAATACAATAAGTCAGAGCGCTTAGACAGCACAACTATAAAAAACGTACATATTTCATCCAAAAAGCTGTTAAAACAAAAACTCTTAGGACGAAATTTCTGTCACTTCTTCATTCCTCTGCTCAATTTCATTTTCGTTGATCGCCATAAAGACCAGAAAGAGCCGACCTATGTTTGCCTTGCCATGATTTGGCTGAACATGTACTGTTCAGAGCAAGCTAGCAAGCCAAATCACCTAACGCACCCATGTGTAACTCCGAAGTTACACTGGTGCTCAAAAACCTGCAACCGTTTAGATTGCTGACAGCCGAAGACTGCATTTAGGTTGTCAGTTTTGATGCTTAAATAGGATCAAAATCTAATTTGCATAATCTTAAGAAAAAACGACCTAAGCTAGCTCTGTGAGGGCTTCTAAATAGAGAAATGACTCACTATGCACTAAACGTGTAAGTTTTCTGTTTATACATTCCTGCGCCAGCAGGAATAAAAATTGGAACCCCTATGCGAAATGTTTGAGCCTCAGCATTTTCTTAATAGTTCAAACTAGCATAAAAAACGTAAAATGTCTGTCAAAGCTGGTAGGAGACAGATCTCTCTTCGGACAACACCGAAAGCATTAATCAGGGCAATGTTGAGCATATGGTGCAATTTCAGCATCCAAAGCATGCAGGATATACACGTATGTACCCTTAGCACACCCATTGCTAGAGTCAGACCCAAGATCTTTGAGTCATGACCCTTGGATGGAGTGCTTCTTGATCCACAAGTTACTATTCCTTGATCCGCTCTGCATTTATTCCAAAATCTAATTCTAAAGTGGTGTACGGAAGGGTACCGCAGCACACCAATTTTTGAGTCATGGCAACATATTCTGCAGAAAGTTTGCAAATTTAGTAGTCTTTATGATCCATTCATCAAAAACAATTCGAATACCTTCTATTGCAAGAAATTTTAAACATAAAAATTTAAAATTAACCTGAATTTTTGTCAATCTGTAAAAGACTTGTAATGGCTAGTCTGCTTGTCCGCTCACCTATAATAGTGTCAGCGTGATAGGCCGGGTCTCTTTGAATTAATCAGAATCCAAGTGAACCCGTAATCAAACCGCACAGTTTACTGTATTCTCAAACAGAGTGACATTATTTAACATGAAACTGGTGTATACAACAGATCCAAATACATATATAGAAGGCTTCAAACAGCCTTGACTTAAACCAACCACTGCCTTCTCCGAATCTCTAAACCAGAATGCCTTGTTTACCCCCTTTTGGGTCCACCCTCCTAATCTCCCTCACTGTCCATTTTCAATTTAATTAGGTCCTTGCTAGCCGTCTGGCCTATAATTGTGTTTACGAATCGAGTGGGGCTCTCGACGCTTGGACGTTTGGCCGCTAATTACGCTTATGTCCTCCTAGTTGCGATTGTCAGAAAATAGGGAAATAATTAACGCTGGCAGATGGGCCTAGTATTAGATGCCCAGAATTTAACACAAAGGGGGGAGAGCTATGGCTCTGAACTATATATGACAACATCGTCTGACAACGTTTCCCCTCTAGTTTAAAAATGTGGTCCCCACGTGGATGACTAAAATAATGCAATAGCGGAACAGCATACAAACAACGCACAAGCACATGTAGTAAACAGCACAACAACTGACAGAAGAAAGAAAAACAATGACTGACTGTAATTAATAGGACACCACAAAGACTGGTATATAATAAGAGTAACAGTGCACTAATTACAAGATGATAAGATTAACTGTTAACATGTTGTAGATAGGAACAACGAGGAAATGGTAAATGTATGACCGACAGTAATATACAAGAAACAAATATAAAATATGAAAACAGATAATTAATAACTACAGTATACTGAATAGACGTACAGTTATTAATAGCAAAGAGAATAGTATTGCAAGTAAGGAATAGGTGGAAGTAGGATAGAATAGGAAAATCCTCGACCAGTGTGTCGTGACATAAACAGTGCTGAAATCGCGACCAGATCGTCGATGTGTGTCTATAAACGTTGCTGAGAGTTTCCAAATAGATTCACAGGATGTCACTCAATCTAGCGGCGCCAGAAGAATGCAGGTGTAAATCAGGGACGTCATCACGGAAACGGAAAAAAGAGGTATCTCGAAAATACTGATTAATTGGGAGAATTTGGACATTGCGCCAATGCCCGGCTTGTTTTTGGCATTGGCAACATAGTGCAAACTTTTGTTAACCTTGGTCAGAATCTGTTTGATAGAACTGGCACGAACATTGAGATCATTAGAGAAATCATTATGGCGAGGCTAAATTTCGCAAACAAATATAGAAATGGACGTATTTTCAACAAAAAGAAACGACACATCGCGCTGAAAGTGGCGCAGCACGTGTTTGGTGCTATTGGGACTAAGGGCTCCGTCAGTAGCATACAGTGATGGAAAATATCGTTTTGGAGCGTGGCACCGTGGCAAATTATTTGTGCCACCAAAGATGACGATAGATGAAAAGAACGGACAGACGCAGGCGCGTGCAATTTTCACACCACGCAAACAAAGCACAGCTGTGGATGGCGGCAGCTGCAGATCTGCTCCTAGAGAGTTACAAACCACCAAGGTGCCAGTATGCAGAAAATTAAGACGCAGCTGAAGACGGGCTTCCATTTGCAGGTTTCCGAGAAGGTTAGGGCGAGGATACGGTTGGCCAGAGCGCCAATTTGGACCGATAACATAGACACCACTGGGCCAGCCTGATTCTCCTAAGAGGGCCCAGCCGGTATTTAGTAAATGCTCGGAGAGGGCTGCATTTTGAAGGAATTTGGAGAAAAGAATGCCCTGCATGAAATATACTTCGACAAGGACCCACCAATCAGATCGAAAATTTCAAAATGTACGGGTCGCACCTTTTTGTTTACTGGCAAACCCATTACGGTCACTTTTGAACGTGCGGATTTTATTTGCCTTTTCATTCTCCTCAAAGAGAAAACATCGAAACCACTGGTAGGTAAAGTAAACCCCATGAAAGAAAAGCAGTAAAGATACATATTTGATAAAATTGAATTTTCGCCTTTAAACAGAATTGGCCGGTTCATAGTGGATGCAATATGTCGACCAGAATGTCGTCGTGATTGAACGGGTTACTGATAGCAGCAGTTGTTGTGGAAAATCTAAAACATTAGCAAAATTTTTGCATAAAAGTTAAATAAAAAATGAATCAGATTATTCAAAAATGAAGCAATGTTACAATTCTACACTTCTTCAGATGCGTCAGAGTCGACAAACTCATTTTCAAGAGTGGAAGCTGTTTCTGAAGCATTATCATCAGACTCAATCGGGGGTAACAAAGATCCGTGATACGGTTTCACACGATTTTTGTGTACGATTTGAGGTGCATCCAGCGGATGCTCAGGATGCTGCAATTCTAGATTGGGTTTACGTACTTTCACAACCAAATACGGTCCTACCCACTTAGGACAAAATTTTGATATTTTGTTGCCTGGAGGTCGAGTCATACGCTTCAATTGTAATGAAGTAATGAGGCGACGTGACGTCGGTCCTCTAAAATATTAATGTGTGTGGGTTGAATTTATTGTGGATTGAAATTAGGTTAGAAATGTTGTTTTAGAAGTGAGTTATAATGCACACTAAATCACCTTCTTGGTATGAAAATTCTCTAATACCTTTATCGTAGTGATGTGTATAACTAGCTTGTGCGTTTTCAATATTAGCTTTTGCAGTTTCCAACACCGATCGCAATCGATAAACTAGCGCACAAGCAAAATCAGAGACACGGGAAATGGAATCGTCAGACCGTTTCAAGCTTAAGTATTGTGGCAGCCTGGGAAATCTGCCATGCAAAAGGAAATATGGCGAATAGCCGGTAGAGCTCTGAACACTGGAACGTATGGTGAACAGACAGAAGGGTAAGTATTGCTCCCAGTGAGAATGGTTATCGGTATACTTCGCCATCATTTGAAGAAGGGTTTTATTGTACTTTTCTGTCAGACCATTACATTGATATGCAGTAGTAGCTATTTTAGTGACATCAAAACGGTGACAAACCTCAGCTACGACCTGGGAGAGGAAATTGGTGCCACGATCGGACAAAAGAACTTGGGGGCTGCCATGACGGCAGATGATTTAGTGGACAAAGTGGGAAGCAACCGTTTCCGCTTCCTGGTTTGGAATAGCAAATGCTTCCACCCATTTGGTGAAATAATCAGTGAAAACTAGAAGGAAACGGTTACCAGATGTGGAGGTTCTATAGGGGCCTGCGACGTCCACACCTACCATATTAAATGGCTCTCGTACCTCTATGGGGAACAAAGGACTACTGGCCTTCGGGACAACAGGACGGTACGCGCTGCATACTTGGCATTTCTGGCACCAAGTTTTTGCATCTGTATACATGTTAGGCCAGTAAAAGTCTTGTGTCAGGCGACCATAAGTTTTCTCGAGCCCTGAATGACCAGCGAGGGAGTCGTCGTGGCAGAGAACCAGGGCCTTCTCTTTAAGAGATTCAGGAACATAGATTTGCTTCTGGTCGCCGACAAGCTTAAGTGATTTGGGCAGATGGTAAACTGTACCAAGCTCTACCGTACATTGAGGTGCCTCTGCAACAACACGTTTCGAGAGTTCTGTGTCATCAGGGAGAATTTTCTGATCAAGGAATACCTTCATGCTCGACAAAAAGGAATCGGTCGCTTGGCCTGTACGCCATTCTGCCGACGGAACTATATTGGTCGTCCGAGTTAGGGCTACTACGATTGGGGGATGGGACATGGCATCATCGTTGCCATGGAGTCTACCGGGCTTGTGAATAATTGCAAAAGTGTGCTCTTGTAAAGCAATTGCCCAAGCTAGTAGCTTAGGTGGAAGATCAGTCTTTGTCTGGAGCCATTTCAAAGCAGCATGGTCAGTGACAACCTTAAATTGAAGACCGTACAAGTAATGGCGGACTACTGCTAGACATTCTAATTCAGTGACAGTTACCTTCTGCTCACTCTTCTGTAACAAGCGGCTGGCATACTCAATGGAATGCTCATCAGCATGCTTTTGGGACAAAAGACGCGAAAGACTTATCCGCGAAGCATCGGTATGTAGGGTGAAGGGTACGGAAAGATCTGGATGAGCTAGAATACTGGCAGAAATCAAGGATGTCTTTAACTGGGAGAATGCCGTATCACACTCGTCGGTCCACTGGAATTTAACTGAGGATTTGGTAAGGTTATGTAAAGGCTTCGCAATCAGAGCGTAATCTTTGACGACTCGGCGGTAGTAACCAGCTAGACCTAGGAACTGGCGAACTTGAGACGCTTCAATGGGCTGACGGGCTTTTAGCACCTTATCAATTTTTTGAGGATCCGCCTGCACGCCGTTAGAGGATAAAATATGATCCAGAAAGGGGATACTGGGAAACAAAACTGACATTTACGGAGTTTAATCTTCAACGTTGCGGCAGTCAACCTGACAAGTATCTTTTCAAGGTGCAGAAAATATTATAATGTCATCAATGCAGACCAGGCGACATTCCCATGGCAATCGTGCGGAAACAAGGTCCATCAATCTCTGAAACGTGGCCGGTGACTTACACAGACCCATTGGCATCACAATAAATTGATACAAACCATTGTGCGCCACGAACGCTGTCTTCTCCTTATCCTCTTCGGCCATCTTTACTAGCCAAAAGCCGGAGTTCAAATCCATAGTCGTGAAGTACTTTGGCTTCACTTTTACAACTTTATCGAAAATTTCACCGATATTCGGCAAAGGATACACGTCCTTCTTGGTTATCATATTAACCTTTCGAAAGTCAATGCACACCCTTTTCTTTGTAGTACCCTTCTTTTCGACTAGAGTGTAGGGACTTGCCCATGGACTGTGGGATGGTCGAATAATATCTGCATCTAGCAATTCTTGAACAATATGTTCAACATTCTGTTGTTGAACTAACAGAACTAGACGTATATACTCGCTGTTTAATGGGAGCGTTTCCATGGGTATCTATATTATGCTGCAGCAAATCAGTTCGACTAAGGTCATAATCATCGGCAGCTATAACCTGCACCTATGTTTGAAGAGGAGATTCCTAATAGCTTGTTTCTGAGTCGCTGTCAAGTCTGAGAAACCAAATGTCAGCTCGTTCTGGCCTATAATTGTGTTTACGAATCGGAGGGGCTCTCGAAGCTTGGCCGTCTGGCCGCTAATTACGCTTATGTCCTCCTAGTTGTAATTTTCAGAAAATAGGGAAATAATTAACGCTGGCTGATGGGCCTAGCATTAGATGCCCAGGATTTAACACAAAGAAATTGAGAGCTATGGCTCTGAACCATATATGACAACATCGTCTGGCAATAGGCACGTATTAGAATAAAATTTTGAGAAACAAATTGGCTTAAATTTTTAAATTTTCCGCCTCTTATAGAATGGCGCTGTTTATCCTAGATCAAATATTACATTCGAAATAATTTTTATGACTTTGAGGTTTTTACACTAACACATGCCCATTCTGAGTGAACGGATGGGACGCGGTGTACTTGGAATCTCATAAAAATCGTGCAAAAATTCAAAAATTAAGTCGAATTTTTTAGAATCTTTTGTTAATAGCTTTGCTTTAATTATAATGTAGCTAACAGGATTATGACTAAAAATTTTCTGGGTCAGACTCAAGCAATGGGTGTGCTAAGGGTACATACGTAGTATATACTGACAAATTCGAAAATTGATTTCATACTTCACAGCTTCAAAAACTGTTGCAAATTGACCCAGGCGTTAATTATTGTAATTAATTTCTTCTGGCCCGCACCGTACTTAATCCTGCCTTTTAGTTGTAGCGGAGAATTTTATGAGCTGTCACAAGAAGACGACATTCAGAACAAGACATTCAGCGCTGTACACACGAGGGCAGGGTTAATTTAGCTCAGGTTTAAGGAGTTAGGGGGTTAAAAATTCATTTATCATTACAGGCATTCATTATTTCTGTTATTCATGTATTTCTACTTCTGCTAGATATGAAGGCACATTTGCTTCCTCAGTGAAATGTGAACAAATGTGCTTGCAATTCACTACGCTGTATTTTTTTTCTATGTCTATGTGTGATTGGGGTATCTGCAAGATTGCCAAGATAGAAGCGAAAGTTAGCCCTGTTCAAACAAGGTTTATTTTTTGCAAACAATTTATTATGACACTACCCTGTAAACAAAACAACCTTGGACAGTTTAAATTGACGAGCATTCCAATTTGATCAGCGGTACCCGTACCGTGGTTATGCTAGACATAATTTATTGTTTAACTCCCGTAAATATGAAGGTACAGCTGCTAAATCAATTAGTAATTTGTGAAGTATTAATATCCCAGTAAATCTAATATATTTAAAATATGTAATATATAATATATATAATATATAATACATATATAAATAATACATATATTATATATATATATATATATATATAGACAATGCTTGTGCTCGGTCCAGTTTATATCATTTGCTGTCTTCTGGGAGTCGTTTTAAACTTTTCGGTCGGTACAACGTTATTGATAGACACAGAGTTTCGTGCCAAGTCAGCATTCATGTTTATGGGCCACTTGTGCCTGGCCGATATATTAAAACTGGTTACGGTCGGAATTTATCCCGGACTTCGACTGATTACTGATTCCGCAAATCTAAATATTACCACAGCTGATCAATATTTCGGCTTGCTTACGGTCACACAGTCTCATGTGGTTTCCACGCTACGAGTTTTAATTGCTATTAATCGTTGCATGGTAATGACAAATTGGGTGGCATCCGCAAAGTGGTTTAATTTTCGGAAAACCTTACTCTACAATCTTGTACCCTATCTTGTATGGTATACTGGAACTATGGGATATTTTTATGGGTACAATAGAAACCTGCTTGTCTGGATCCAATCTGAGATCTCCTACATATTTTTGGATAAAATTGGCTTTTATGTTAGCGCTTTTCTGGGCATCATTTTTTGTGCAGCTCAAATCGTCTTGATTATTGTTACACTCTGGGGTATTAGAAAGCAGCGGCGGTTCCAACGAAATTCTAGCTTCAAAATGTCAACGGACACTTTGCAGAAAGAAACTCGTCTAACGATACAGGCTATGGTTCCAAATATTATTTACATGGTTTCTGGTATTGTATTTTCAATAACATATTTTGTAACAGTTAAAGGCACAAGAAGGCTCGTGGTGGACGTGTTGCTGTTCACCGGATTTACTTTGAATCATACTATTAACGCCATAATTTATTTGTGCTTTAATAGACTTCTTAGATCTAGAATTGTAAGCTGTCTGAAGACACAAGTATTTAATAAAACGTAAGTTTTAAACATAGGGTTCTCATGACTGATTTTATCTCAATGCAGGAAACCTATCCAAGGACCTTTTCAAGAAAGGGTAGAGTAGAGTTAAAATTAATTCGATCCTTTTCATGTAAAAGATAAAGGAAGGAAACTAAAAAAGAGTGGAGTTGATTACAGTTACGGTATTTTAAACTCTACTCCACTCTACTCTACCCTTTCTTGAAAAGGTCCTTGGATGGCCCAAGAGATAAACCGAGACAACCGATCTGGTATCGATTTGTTTCGCATCAGGCATAATTCAGCTTTTTCTAGGTTATCTTTTCTGTTCCTCAGTGTGCGCCTGTTTGTGGCTCCCTACCGAACATTCATTGATCACGTGTCCACACTGCTTCAGAGTGATGTTAAGTCGTAATTTGAGAAAAAGTTTTCAAAAAGACAATTTTAACAAAGTTTTAGCACCGATGACTATTTTAGCATTTAGCTAACGTTTTGGTTTGTCTGACCTCCAAAAAGTGTTGGCTGCTGGCTGAGGTTGTGGTCTGGGGAGGGTTAAGATTAAGAAATGGTTTGTTTGCCTAGTTCAAAAATTGGAGGAAGGGAAATGCGCTTCTCTGTTTTTCTGCTAACCGCATGCTTTTTGAAAATTCCCAAATGGTTGGTTGATTGGCTGTTTGTTGTTTGGACTAGTAACTCAATAATACAATCACTAAAATAATTTGTAATACTATTATCATTGTCGTTAACTGTTTGTGTGGTGCCCCCTTGCCTGTAATTGTATTGTAAATTTCCTGTTTGTTTTGTTTGTGAGGTTGGTAGCTGATTAATAAATTTATTCGAAACTGCCGTCTAGCTTGTGTCAACCTACGCCTGGAGTCTGTACGTCATAACCGGTTGGTATCAGAACAGACACATAGTCGGCCGAAACGTGTTATTGAATTTTTGCTAGTTGGAGCCCTGGGATTTGGAGGACATGCAAATAGTTTGCTAATACGTACTATATGAGGCAATTGGATAATCGAGTTTCTGCAGTTGAACATGGTTTTAACGTATTACGAATGGGCCAACTTAAACTTACTGATTCTATTAAACCAAGTGTTCCAGCAAACGAGCAGGTTGATGCTTTCTTACATCATACCGTACAGGATTTGACCACCTTAATCATCAGAGCTAATAAGCATGTAAGCATGCTGACGTAAGTATGTAAGCCTGCTACAGTAAGCATGTAAGCAAGCTAACGTGTAAGCATACGCATGCTGACGTGTAAGCATGTAAGCATGCTGACGGGTAAGCATGTAAGCATGCTGACGTAAGCATGCTGACGTAAGCATGCTGACATGCAAACGCCAGCATGTTTACACTAGCGGTCAGTATGCTACTGGTGTTTAATGGAAACTAGGAACTAGGAGCCATCTGTCAGCATATGGTCCGAACAGCAGGTATTGGCTTCATCAGCAGGTATTAGCATATAGCTGGCAACCCCCAAAGTTCCAGCATCAACTTCCCTGATAGCGTTTCCCCTTTCCATCAATCTAGATCAAAATACGTTCCACTAGGAAATACCCTTGGTTATAACCTTATCAACATTAGCCTCCTTCAGGATGTCGGAAATAAGGTCCATTGCTTGATCCCATGCCCGTAGATGAGGACTGCAATCCCAGTCGAAACAGGTCCGCCTTGTGACATAGTGGACAGTTTCCTGTTAATTTGATGTTAGTTTCTTCAGGTCATAAGGAGCACGAATAAAAAATGATGTATATCCGGCTGGTGGGACTTGTGTTGTTGAACAGTAACCTCCAAGGGGATGTCTCCAAGTTTCTGAACACCAATGCAAGCAAGAATGCAGTAAGCATGACTGAAAACTTACCTGTGTGGAGTTATATTTATAGGTAGGAGGTTGACGAAAACCGGATTTAACCGGTTATATTATGGAATTGTGATGTTTGAAATAGGTCAGAGGTGCCACAAAATTATGAATTGATTTAACTTTGTTGAAAAAGTGTGGTCCTTTGATGGATAGGGAGGACCTCAATCTCCACAGGCTCCACTGTTTCAGAAACCCCGTTTTTATACTACTGTTTTAGATTCGGAAATAAGTCCAAATTTGATAAACTTGCAAACTTTGAAAGGAATCATTAGAACACACCCGTCCTTACGAAACTTTTTGTTTAGGCAGGAGCAAATTCTGACTTATCAATTTAGGAGATTTATCCAATTCTTACCTTCAGTACTTTACGTTTCAGGTTATGCATGAAATTCCGGTGCCCTTAGAGGAAGAGGTACGTTCACTTTATGCAGATCAACATGTAGGATACATCACCTGGAGAAAACGGAATTACCGCCTTAGTACCCATACCCGATTAGATTTAGATTAGACACTGGCGAAGTTCGAAAAATTGATGTTTCAGAGTAAAATGTAAAACTGCACCCGAATTATGGTTTTGCCAGACCAGCTCGATCATAACTAATGTGATAGCAACAATGTTTACAAGTGTAAGTTGTAGCACTGCCGTTGTTTCTTCCATTAGGCATTGCCTGTCTTCTATGTGTTCAGTTTTCACGATTTTGCAAATGATATAAAATTACAAGTGTAAGTTGTAGGACTGCCAGGAGTGCTCTGAGCAATTTGTATGCACACTAGCAGGCGACGCTCCGAGTGAAAGGCACGAGTGCGCGGAGCTGTCAAAGTTTTCCTTTGACTGAATGCGTCAGCGAGGATAAATTAAATACTTCACGATTTTTGGAAAAAACACTTCAACAGCTATGATATGGTACGAAAACCACCAAAAACGATAAACGACAGCAAACGTTTTTCTTGAAAAACTGCTACACTAATCAACTAATCACTAATCACTAATCAACTAATCACTTTTATGCAACGGGCCCCAGTGCTACAACTGGCTTGTAATATGGCTCCGAAAGTAGAAGACATTTCGTGTTCTATATGTCATGTCTTTAAAGACTGACAGTTGGCTTCAAAATTCAGTCGTTTATATACTATTCAACCTAATTTGCATATTTTTTCAGCAGAAAGTATATAAGGGGGAGAAATTCTTTATCATTGCAGTCAGTTATACTCTCATAGGAGAGCAGCGAAGGTTTACTGCACGCTACACCGTGCAGTACAATTGTGCTGCACGGTGTGGTGTGCAATTCAATTGTACGCAGGCGGTTGTAATATGGTTCGGTTACACTGAGCCATGTCACAAATTTAGATTAGTCATTCTGCTGACAAAGGCATGGCAAAGGAATTTGAACATTGTCGTGAATGAATCGTTCAGGCAAAAGTTCTAGATAATTCCACTATCTATACTATTTCACTGCGCCCGCAGGAGCTTTGATTAGCACTAACAATACTGTGATTATCGTTGCGCGCTCGCCCTCATTGAATCACGTACCAGAAGGTGAAAGATTAGCTGTTCCTGCGACCGGAAAACTCTGGTTCGAACACGGACGATATCTGTATTTGATCATCGGTAACACTATCCTGACTAGCACTTTGGGCATTGCGAAAACTACCGTAACCACTTATTATTTGAAACAAGTTATTGTTCCCACCCCTTTTGGGACGGATCCCTCTACATTTTAGTGAACTTTCTACTGCGGCATTCGAGAACGAGCAAGCCAAAAGCCAGATCTACAGTCAAGTAAAAAATTTACGGTAAACGGTCATTGTTCGCCTAGAAAAGGTATTATGGAATTTGGCATGGAAAAGATGAGTACTTAGGAAATAGTAAACCAGACTTTTGTTTAAGCATGCATGCAATACGATTCAATCAATACAGTAAGTGCACGCAAAAGTACGTAAGAGTTAAAATTAGTGATATGAAACGTGCAAAGCAATTGAAATAAGTGCATAGATGCAGAAACTGCTCAACTGAATAAATAATCAATACAAGAAATCAAATTATCCACTTGGATTTTAGATTTCACATCATTTCAGATTTCACTTCAGAGTTTTGCCAGGCGTATTCGTCTCTGGACGTTTACACAGGTTCAGTCTAAAATGATGGAAACTGTCTGGGTTTCGGACTGGTTTCTCCAAAACTGATGCGGGACCCTGATTTCTGGGGACTCCCGTTGTTTCCCTCTACTCGAGAAGGGCAATACGCCTTGGCGGACATTCTTACCATTCATGGTATCTTGACATCAGTATCCAATGGTTTACCCGCACGGGAATGGACTCAAGCCATTTATTTGGGAGCCGTCATCCATACCTTTGGGCCGGATAATCGAAACATTGTCCGAGCGAATCAGGAAGCGCGCGGTGCAATGGGCCCGTTGGTCCAAGCGGCCACTGCAACAGCACTCACGGGCACATCTACGGAGGATCAATGTATGTTGCAACGTGAAATGCGCATATATTTGAACCAGCAAGGCGATGCTATCCGGGAATATGTGGGGCAATTCGCCTGGTCCCTCCTGGTTCCGGAACATCTAGGTGGAAATCGCGCCCAACCTTCGCGGAGGGTAGTTTGGGTTCCTCTGCTGGCGCTATTGCGGAACTATTTCGAGTTGGCGTTTCCTTTGTTACGCCGGCGCTTTGATGGGTTGGATTTCAATTGGTATTCTCTGGTGATGGGAAAACTCCACCCAGCGGATCCAAACAGAACTCCACAGACTATGGACGAAGACGAAGCCAGGCAATACGCCCATGCTGAGGGGCGCCTTCAACGCTCCCCGTCATTGACGTCCAGCGTGGATCGCAACAGCGTGGATCGCGTCAATATGTCGGAACACCGGAAGAGTCTCTTATCGAGGAATATCGTCGCCTTCAACGGGACTTGGCCTTGCCGCCCCACCAAAGGTGCTTCCTCCACTGACTCATTGCATAACCAGGCACAGGTAATCCTCGTGATCGGTATAACCCGCCTATTGTGTTCACTTCGGCTCCGACGAGCTCGGCGCCAACATTGACCCATGTGCCTGCTCAACCCGTGGCTGATCAACCAGCCGAACCTGGAACTTTACATCCAGAATCTGACTCTACACCGCAGGTGCCTGAACTTCACGCTCAGGGACCAGAGGTGTCTGAACCTGGAGTCCCGGGTCAAATGGAATTGAGTACCGAAGCCGAAGCGCTTTCGCCTACCTTACAGGTGGCTGCTACGTCGGATGCTAGAGGTAGCGGCGCGTTCACGCCGACCCAGGAATCTTTAATCCGAAGTGTTGACGTCCTCCCGTCTAATCTGTTTGACCAGCTGGCTCCTGGTCTGAAGAATTTGGCTCAGTCAATTGCGAAGCTACCTTTGACCTCTACTTCATCGACGTCAACTGGGACTCAACCAAATCCACCGCGCCACCAGTGCCTCCATTGGTACGTATGCAGGGCCTCCTGCTTCCGGTCCAACTTACTCTCCAGCCTCGATACCCTGCAAGTGCTGAAGAATTGCAACAATGGTACCCTCAGATTCCACAGCGGTCCTATGAGGAAGCCCTTCGGTTCATCTGGGACAGTCGCCTGTATTCAAATGGTACCACTGGTCCTTCAGGGTATACTCCCGAACTTAATCGGTTCGAGCTGGAAGACGTTTTGGTCCAGAATCGGTACAATGATTGGTTTTATGACCAGACTCAGGAATACGTCCATGATGTGGTCATGACTATTCAAATTCCACCGTATATCCAAGTATTGACGAAACAGGCTATACGCCGGATTATGGCCATTATTCGTGAATCCCCTCAAGGAGTCGAACCGCCGCGACACCACATCTACGTGGTTGGCCCTCCCATGGATCCGGGAAGTCCTACCTATGATCCAAGCCGATTTTTCGAACTGGTAACGGCTGGCCTTCCCGTCTATTGGGAAGTCTACCGCGAAATTCTGGTAGCTCCTGGCCATCAACCGTCGGCCTGGCCTGATATCACGCTTATTTGGCGAAACTCAAATGACGGAATGGCAGAATACCGAGTTTTGCCTTTCGTTAACTCGGTCAATCCACTTCAACCTGGAGACACTAATTTCAGTGGAGTCACTGGTGAGCGACAACTTACCCCTGGTCAAATCTCGGTTATTGAAGAAGCCATAACAGAAATGGAAGCCCAAGGACTAACTCCTTTGGAAGTAATGTCCACGTATGGTGGTCCACCGCGACCCACTCGTTCCTCTAGGTCTGCGTCCAGTTTTGGCTTTTCAACGGCGGACTTTGCTCTACCGGGTACCACATCTGTGGTTCCTTTGGTCTGTGTGACCATGTCTTCGGGCCTGGTTACTACGGTTACCCCCGCAGTTGCACAGCCTATCTTAGTGACGCCAAGTCCGGCGGAACCATCTAGTCACGAGATTTCACTTCGATCTGACGTTGCCGCTTCGGGCGTAGCTCCGGCAGCTTCGCCTACTGTGACTCTTGCTTCGTCAGGCAGTACGCCTATGGTGGTATCTTCGCCGTCTCCACAGCCTGAAGCTTCTGCAGTGGTTCCTCCTGCTACAGGACGCGTTGATCGTGGTCGTGGCAGTCGCAGTTCCATAGGATCTGTGTATTCAGAAAAGTCTGTCGCGTCGAAAGCTTCTTCCAGAAGTCGTGGACGAGGTAGAACTCTCGCCCAGCAGGAGGCTTCACGCCCAGGCTCTGCTGGAACTGAAACCGAAGTTCACCAGGAACATGTTCAGCCCCCTAGTTCCGATTCAGTCGAAGTAGAACCAATTTCGTCCACCACAACGGTCCCTGTGGCGCCTTCGACCCTTGCGGTCACTTCAGCACCAACAACGACCACTCCAGAGCCACAGCTGACCATCATCGTGACGAATTCCCAACTGCTGACGTCAGCTTCAACTACCAGCGCGGCACCTTCTCGTCACTTACCTTTTCCGTGGGAATCAACTTCCCCACCTCTGACACCAGCTGACAAGGAGGAAGGCCCACGCACTTCACAGGGTATGAGCACAGCAGAAGAACTGATCCTTCGTGAGCAAGTCATTTCCCTTTCCTAGGATCTCAATCGACGTTTTCCGACTCGTCGTCCCCTTGGAGTTCCTGCCTCGATAGAAGCTCAGCAGCTCAATGATGCAGCCGGTTGGAGTCAGCCTCGTCTGGCGACTGTGCCCGACATTCGTCCAGCTGGTGATCAGAAGGGCTACTCTATTCCAGCGTGCTCTAAATCCCGAGATACTGGTTCACTGGTTTACACGAGGAAAGTCCCTGCTGAATTCTATTCGGGCTATACTCGGGATAACTTCCCTACTTTCCGAGTGTTGCTGGTTAGCCATCATTACCACCTTCAAAACGTTGGATTGGGCAATGTTACCAATCGGGTGCCAGATAAAGCTGTGTTCGAAGAATTTAAACAGGAATTTCCTGATGATCATGAACTGACTCAGATCAACCTTAGTCGATGGCCTCAGCCGCCTTATATCTATATGCGGGACAGCGACCGTAATTGGAAGCCTGTCCACATTCCTTCGCCGCCTGGCATCGAGGAGGTCCATCCGGTGATCAGCCTTTTACGGCATATTGTTCTGGCTTGGTTGGAACGGAAAGCTACTACAGAGCTTCAACTCCCGGATCAACCTCTGTCGAAGGCTATTGCCAGAATGCGCGAGTTGAATCCTACGATCGCTAGTAAACTTACCATCGACTGGACATTGCAACCACATGGCCAAGGTCGTCGCCTACATATCTGTAAGGCGAGGATTCATCCCTACTATCGCGAGGATGGTACGTATTGGCCTGCTTTTTCTCACGATTGTTCGGATATTTCAACGCGATGGGCAGAAGTCAAGGTCGTCGCCGACTTTGTCCCAGAACTGGAAAATTATCCTCACCTCATTGAAGCGCAGAAGAAAGACGCTATCTTTCAGATCCCTTACCATGTAAGGCGTCAGCGTGTTCGTACAACTGCTGTCATCGACACGATGAAGCACTATTATCGACCTGGAATTGAAGGAATCCAAGACGTGGAACCCTACCGGTTCCTCTATCTCTATCTGAGAAAGCGGTTCTCTTTCTCCTGGATGTTTGAACACCCTGGCGGTATGAATCTCGATGTGGACCAATTGCGTCAGCGCAAATTGGGAACAAAGGAGCATATTTACCAAGCTAGAAAAGCCCATTTCTGCCGAGCTAAGCGCGTCGAGCAGGGCATCTTTCAAGAAGCAAGGTCCTCTGGCTACGCCATCAAGGCCAAAGTAGATGCTGAAATGGATTCATATCCGCAGGAGCGCCTTCTGGTATGGCGCATGGGAGCTGACCTTCTCTCTCAGCGTCTCATCTATCATTCCTTCTATTATTCTGAAGAGATGCAGAAGGAATTGGTCGAAACCTTGGGCTGCCTGAGGCCATGAGGACTTCTATTATGGTGTGGGATTCAATATGCCTGACATACCAGATGATCGTCCTGTTACCAGCAAAGCGGACTTCCCTCCCTCTGGAGAGCGAGCCTGGGTCTACAATCTTGATCGCTGGCTTGGCCAGAATCTCCAGGGTGGCATGTACACGGAACTCTTCCTCTGGTTCACACAAGCCGGTCCAGACGACCTGTTCAAGGATCGCTTCACACGAGAGCACTTGGACCTGGAAAACCTTCAGGATTTCAAGCATCTCGTGACCAAACGTATCCGCATTGTCGCGAAACGATATAAGGATGGTCTTTCGGCCCCTCCGTTCCAGCGTGAGGGCCCTCCGGACCGCCTCCTTTACCATCAAGTTGACATGCCAGTCAATCGAAGCGGTGCCCACATTGCCGGTTTGGAGCCTTCAGACCGACGAAATGATATTTTCTTTCCAGCCATGGCTCTTACCCAGTGGAATCCACTCGAAGGAATGCCTACCCGAAGGCCTGATCCCAGAGCCATCGTCTTTAGGGAGATGTGAGTTTGCCGGCATATCGCCAACCGAAATTGACTTCGAACCTGCTACTTTGGCTTCTCCATGGATCCATGACATTTTTTCTTATCTGATGCCTGGAATCAATCCGTACAATTTGGATATTCCATAAACATTGCCAAATCTCCATTCCATGTTTGTGAGTCTTTCCTGAAACGTGAAAATGTCATAATCGTGACTTTTCCACAGAATGTGACCGTTTTATCACTAATTTTGATTGACTGCAGTTTTCATTTTTATCTTGTTTACTGATATATATTTTGTCGCGTATTAGTTTAGTTTTGAACATAAATTCTCCTATATGTTTGCTATTTTTGTTAGTGTATTTGACTTTGTTTTGTCTCTTTTTCTAGTTATTATGTTACATTAGTCCCCTTAGTGAGTTCATCTGCTAACCTGTTATTGTTACTAATGTAAACCCCATTGTTAATTTGTTACTTACGTTTTTAGTCATGTATAGCCTTATATTTTTGTGCCTTGTGTATACTATGCAGCTTCTTTCTAATAAGGGTATTTTGTCTATCTGGTTTAATTTTTGCTCAAATACCTGTTCTGCCATGTGCAGTTCTATATATCCACCATCTTGTCATAATAGTATTTATGTATGCTTTATTCAGAGCTTTACGCTGTCTATCATTGTGATTATGGTTTGCGTAACTCTGCAGCCAATTTGGCAACTGTCCTAGTCTATGGCCTATGCCAATATCTAGATCATTAATTTCTGCTGCAAATTATTATGGAAATACTTATGGGTTTTGGGTTTTTCTTTTTCTCCCTTTAGGATACCTACCTTACGGTAATGTGGTTCTAAATTCTAAGTTACTTTAACGGTACTTCTATCCTATTACCCTATTAGTTTCTATCATTATTATTATACTTAATAACCACATCCGTATGAATTATATTCCTATGGAGAGACCTCCATCTCTCCTCTCCCATGAGTCTACCGGAAGTATTACCATACTTTCTTCTTGCTCCTAGCAGTACGCTATTATACTCGATACTTTAATTTTATCAGTATTTTCATTTGTTCCTTCTTCCATATATATACCTAGTTTTCCATTTCGTATTTGTTATTTGCATTCCATTTGCTATTTTGTATGAATATTGTTTTGTATTTCGATGTTACTCCTTTGCCAGTTATACACTGCTATATTTGTATTGTTTTGTTGTGACGTACCTCAGGATAATGCCCTCGCAGGTGCTCGTCCCGTGAGCCCTGGGGAAATGTAGGGAATGTACATATCCCCTTACAAATATCCATGTTATGTGTGTACGCTCAATGCAGCTCTTTTCGCCTAGCTAGTCACTGACTTGACGCCACGTGTTAGACCAGTTAGTCGGGAAAAGGTTGGGTGTGTTGGGCGTCCCCACTATTGGGTATTTCCTATTGGGAGGGTAGGTGTTTACTTCCTATTGGTTGAGGGGAATTCCCAAGCCCCGCCCACCTGGGGGGGTCTCTCTAAAATTCCCCCACAACACGTTGGTTGTCACTTTTCTGTCTTGCCGAATAGTCGGGTCTCCCCAACTATTCTTTGCGCTCCCCCCGCTTGCAACCCACTCCGCTCCTGCAGGTACGTTGGCCAGCGGGCCGTATTTACTGTGTGTAAGTATATTGTGCGTGTGTTAGCTTAGTGTGCCGGCCTTGCGCCTATATATATTATACTATAATAAATATTCTTTGTATCTCGTTCCAGTAGGGCTAGTTAGGGTTAGTCTAGGTAGCATACGTAGTAAATTATATAAATATAATATCTATTGGCGAGGCTTCCCCAGGACTGGCTCTCCCCAAGCCAGGTGTGTTATCCATTGTGGGCGCAATCCTAGTAGTGGCTTGCACTGTTTATTCGGCATTCCCGCTACACCAACCTCTATCCTCTTGGATTTGGTGTCCGTTTAAAAACGTCTAAATTCAAGGGTTGCCTTTTTGGTAAAAAGGGTGTCCGTTCAAAACGTCTAAAGTCAAAACGTCTAACGTTCATATCGTCTACCGACGAAACGTCTACTGACAAAACGTCTAAATTTTCTAAAATTGTGTCACACGTTCAAAACGTATAAAATCATTTTTAAAGAAAGCAAATCAGGTTTAATGTTATTTTGAAGTAAATGTATTTTAAAATCACATTAAAATGAAAACTCTACGTCAGTTTATTGCTTCATTTTCAATTGTGGTTTTTAAATATTTCTGAAAAGCCAGGGTGTGCAAATGGCTTGAAACATTTATAAA
>JASAND010015322.1:0-19964 GCA_030248195.1 Trissonchulus latispiculum | reverse complement strand
ACTGAAGTGAACTGCGACTGCTCAAGCTGAACTGTACATGCAACCTGATGTTTCCTGAAACACTATGGCACACCTCTAATGCATTCTCGAAACATTCTCTCTTTCACATTATATACACGCAGAATGCGTTCCCACTTGGCTGTGAGTCAAAGCGCCTCATGGCGTACCGTATTGAGCATATGCACACTATAATGACTGATCAACATTATATGAAGGATAATTTGTAATGAAAAGCTTTATGCAGTATGTATTTATATAAAAGTAAAATACATATCTGCAAATTATTCGTATTATGACATACGCCAATATGAGCCTCGTTGTAGGACAGGCTCATATGTTAAGCGGTTGCAACTTGTTTTCCTTAATTTACAACCTCCCTACGGAACTCATATGTATTTTACAGGCTAGTTTTTGCTTATGTACATCCTGCCTACGAAGACTCATATGTATTTTACATGCGACGAAGGAGCACTTTTTGTTCTTGTATGAGTGAAAATGGTCGAATGACCGTGTAAAACAAGGCTGCGCAGAAGCTGCGCAGATTCCTGCGCAGATCCTGCGCAGATTATGTGCGCAAAAAATTGTACGTGTCGAGTTTAGTATGTGTGCGAAGTTTCATCCCCGTACCACTTTCCGTTAAAAAGTTATGCCAAAAATCGCTTACGAGAGTGATGTTTTTTTTCCGGTTTCTCGCTTTTGATGTGTCATAAGGGGGTTTTGTAGCTTGAATAACTACAGATAGAAAAATTTTTGCCTATGAAACCCATATATATTCTTGTAGTACAAATCAAAAATAAGAAAATAAGCTAGTTTTTATGCCTCCCAGGGCCGGAAAAAATTTTTGGCTGGGGGCCAAAGTCGGCCAAAACGCTAAAATGGCCAAAAAGTATGCTTCTGTAGCCAGTTAAGTTTGGAAGGTGCTTCCTAACAGCTGGCCTGGGAGAGCTAGACGGTTACGGAATCACCAAGGAGGGCGCACTTGCTTACATAGGCTCAAGAACCAGAGTGTGCTTAACTCTACTCTACACGCAAACTCTATTCTAACAAATGGGTTGGTCGCTGACCACACTACTCTTTAAGTTTTTGTATAATCTTACAGAGATAAATTAAACCTTAAATGAAGAAGAGTTTACCTTTAGATTAGCCTGTTAGATAGTCAAACGCAGTGACCCGCAAAATATAGAGTGAATGTTACAACTGAGTATAGTATTGTGGAGCCGCAGGAGGCAACTCGTCCTGTTATAAAATTTCAGATTATAAATCCTTTGGCTATATGTCGGTGTATACTCAACAGACCACACAGACCCCAAGTTTATTCAAGTCCAAAAACAGATCTCCAGTCAGTCTCACAAATGACAATGACAACCCAAACAAAGTACAGTAGCAGCTGTATATATTGACACAACACGAACAGGCTCCTCAAACCTGACAGCAGTTTCCAAAATCTAGGGTAGCACCAGAATAGGATTGAGTCAAAGACTGCCTAAGGGGTTGGGGAGACCTCCTTTTATGCTGAGGCGGCTCCCCTTTGATCTCTCATATAAATGTCAATCTGAAATGCCACGAGAGACAACAAAAATCTAATTTGTTCTAATTTTAGAAAGATACCCGTTTCTCTAAAGATCATCTCCTTTTGAGTCACTTATGACGGCCAGAGAGAGATATCGAGGAATCTGTGAAGGGTCTCTAGGAGGCCTAACAAACACGGAGAGAGGAGAAAAGCAGGGTATAAAGGGACAACAGGGGAGGGAGGGGTGTATGGCCTAGGTATAATATAAAACGCGTAATATTTATATGTTGAAATTATATAACATGGTATTTAGTGTTTATAGTTACTGGTTACATTCCTCCCCTCTTAAATTCGAACACCGGTGAGAAAAACTATGGACAACTTAACGTGCCAAACAATTAGCATTACCTCGATTCGGACTTACCAAGTGTAAGTGTCTGTAGAGTTTCGGCCCAAACGGGAGGGTTACTTAAAGAAGGGGCAAGTATTATGAGATCGATGATTCGCATAACCACGCCTGGGATATCGATGTCCTCTGTTTCCGCAAGTGCGAAAGTTGGGACACCGCCGTTCAACCCAACCTTGGGCTACGTCCACGGGAAACTCGGGGGCTGGGAATGGACCAGGCTGTGCCTCAGTCACTGGTGCCACAGGAATAGCAGGGCCAAGGAAAGGGTGCTCCAACGGAACAAAGACCAAACGTTCTCCTAGTGCGGAATAGGCTATGATCGGTTCAGGTACCGGCGAGGTAGCCAGGCGTGGTCGTCGGCCCAAACTGAGGTCTAATGGCTGGTCAGACTGTTCCTGCGGAGAAGATTCAACTAAAATCTCAGGCTGAGAGGGGCCGGCCTGAACAGTTACAGGCTCAGAAACCTGGTGTGACGGTGAATCGAGCTGAGCTGGGTTTGGCTGGTTGTCAGGCACAGGACTAACGGAATCCCCAGATAAATTATACTGTAAAGACCTTTCTGTTAAAGAAATAGGTTTAGACTTATGTCTCATAGGAAAACTCAAAATTAGCGCCAGAGTCGATGCGAGAAGATTTTTACAATTCTGGGATTGACACAAACCGATTCGGCACAAACCTTTGATGTAGCAAAAGGCTGAGTAAGCAAAACTCTGGGACAGACCGAAAAGCAAGGCTTACATTTTAAAAATCATGAAAATACAAGGATGTGCTGTACACTCGCTCATCACTTTACTTTATGCTCAACCTTTTATTTCAAAGTTTGGCCAAAACACGTTAGCAGAGAACCTTCTAGTTTCCGACGCAGTAGTTCACTTCAAGGTTTTCAGACGCAACGGCGAGAAAGCTGAACTGGCAGACAAGGGGTACAACTCAATTCACTGGAAGATAGTTATATGTTAGATACGTACGTAAGTGAATAAATTCATAACAGACTATATATCTACAGGGTGTTAAATGCTGGGGGTTTAGTACGGAAACCATTAAAACAATACAAACTGCTACAGTACCTAATATGTGAGTAGCTAGCTACGGTACAACAAATATATAAGGAACGTTTAGCAATTACTGACACTGTGATTCATTATTATTTAAAATGTTTAGTCTTCAGCTCTTCGGAAAAAGGAAGTCTCTTCAGTCTCCGCTGCTTCTACTCCAGCGCTCCGATGGGTCGTAATCTGACTCTTCCGTCTCCTGTGGCTCCTGGAATGGAACCAACATTGATGTAAAATCGATTGATTTGCGCGGCAGATTCCATGAAAAGAACGATAAACAATTAGGCAGAGCGCTCCGCAGAATGGACTGGAAACGCTCCGAACGGCGAGTTGAACGGTGATAACTCCACGGACACCAAAATAGCGCTGACAAAACTAGAGCCCTGGGGTGGTCCGACATCAGAAACGAACGGAGGGGGGCTCCCTTAAGACCATACAACTTACTAGGATTAGGCAACTTAACAATAAATAGCTGGGACCTCACTGCGTGAAAGGCCTTGATCCATTGATCGGGAGTTTCAGCAACAGCTAATGTACGGATATCGATCTCTGTTATGACTAACTCAGAATTTCGCAAGGTCATAGGGTGTCTGGATTCTTGGGAGGAGGGTCGCTGGGCAAATACGGTGATCTCGGATATCGATTTGGCAATCTTATCCGACTCTTCTACATAGGACAGCGTGGCCTCTGAGAGTAAGGGAGGTGCTGGATCAAAGGCGACATAGAATGGTGCGGTGGGGGCATACTGACACTGACGAAGCATTTTCTGGTCACTGACGGGCAAATAACTGAGATCTGGCTCCATTGCTGGCGCTGGACAAGAAAGAACAATAGCGAGCTGATGTACCACGACACGACGAACAGGCTAACTGCGATTGACTATATATGACTGATTAAATACGGCTAAATATGCAAAACACTAAAACTACGGCTAAATAGGACAGATACAAATAAATATGGTTAGAATCAGGCCAAGAACTACAGCTTAGACACGCAATGTTCCACACGAATTAGGCCTTGGATTTCCTGCTACTTACGGCATGGGACACCCGACGGCGTAAATAATCCATCATATTCTTCACTAACGCACTCTCTGGTCCGGCATTAGCTAAACCACAGTAACGGCGCTCGCATGAGCCCATAAAATCGCGCATCCACCACTCTGGCGGACACTGATCTGGAAACGGACGCTTCCGCATCTCACTCTCTAAACGACTAACGTCCATTAATACTTCAGCTTTCCACTGGTAGGACAATTTGGGGTGCATCACGTGAGATGAGCCGGGGGCACTGACGAGTTCAAACAAGCTAGGTAACAACCGGTTACTGGACTTACTCAGAATCTTCCTTTTCTTAGAACACGAAGCCACATCAGACAATTTAAACCTGGCCGCCTCATGTTCAGTTACACTACGATTACCGGACGAATCGGCTTCGTCTGTGGAGCTCTCAGAAGAGCTGGATTTTGATACATGGGACGACTCAACAATACGTTTGTCTTTACCCAGAGACGGAGCTTCATTAACTGTAGCCGCTCGAGGCTCTTTCGCCCTCAGTCCTAGGTACGTTTTCAAAGCTGAGGTTCGCTTAGCCACCAAGGATTTCACCTTTTCCTCTTCGGCGAAAACAAGACCCTTGGCGTTGGCCAGGCTTTCACGGGATGCTTTATATTCCGCGTCCACTTTGCGGTATTCAGACCATGCGGCTCGGAATAGCGACATTACACAGATTACACAGTCACAATGACTTCTAATTACTAAAACACAAAAATCAGCTAACGCACTTTCTCAGAACTACAACCGGGGGTAAAATTCACATAGTCAACTATCATCAGAGTTGACTATCATCAGAGTCAACTATCATCAGAGTTGACAAAGCAACAGTTTCGGGACCCTTTGTGACACTTGGCCACATTTCACTTTTCACGTTTCATATTGACACACCGCGACCATGTTTTTTTTACATTTTAACTGAATTTTCTAACTTTTTTTTTGTTTTCTTTGTTATCGGGCAACTGCTGGGTCACAGGTGCGAATTCGCAGCTGCGAAGTTCCCGGGGGCCAGGCCAGAGCGACTCGTCGTACCAGGGAACTGAAGACAAGCGCTGCTTGCTTCTCCCGGCTCAGGCGGCTTCTGACCTGTGTACTAAAACCTAGCACCACATAGTGTTTAGAGAGCGGACCTACGGACGTTCGAAACGCACAGCGCAACAGTATAAAGCTGGGGTTTGACTAGCTTACCTCTCACTGGCTCAAGCGACGGGTCTAGGCCAATATTAAAGGAAAAACACGACACCAAAATATATACAATACACAATACACTATTTACACCATTTGTACTATCAGTCGGCGCGGGTACGAATTCGCACTCATTTAAGAAACTTAGCTACGTAGATATAGTTACGGCACGATCACAAACTATTTTTTTTTGTTTTTTTTTTTAAAAGCAACGTGTACCAAGCAAACTAATTTTAAGCGTCAACCACGCCCTCAGTGGCCCGCTTAAAAGTCAAGAATTTCTGCACAACAAGAGGCGTACCAACACTAGGTAAGCTTTCTTCCACTGCCACGGGTCGTAATTCTTCTGTGGGACCCTCGGCGTTAGCACGGGGGCCTCTCGATCCTAGCGGAGGTATAGCAAACCTATACCAGCCTCCTCCGAACTGTTTAGACATCAGCATACCTAAAAGGATGATACCTAATGCTAGCTCACCAATCAGTAAACCATACCACCACAATCCGTTTCCTGAGCGTGTATCCGTGATCGCACCTACAGCCTTGGATACTGCCGACTGCAACAGCTCCTCCTTTGCCTGTACCGCACGCTGCTGTTCACGAATAACTTTCACAAGGTCATCATACCTTGCTACTATACTGTCACCAGAGTTAGCGAGTAGACTAAGTTCGCTGGACAAATTAGCTAATTTGGAAGGTAGATCGACGTTCGGTTCAGTTTCTCCTACTGCTGGGATGTGAACACGGGGTCCTGCCGAGAAAGGCGGGAGTTCTAACGGATTATATGCTGATGACATCTGGATGAAATCGGTGACACGAGGACGACAGTCTATGTCCCGTAGTGGAGTCTCTAGTCCGTTCACGACTAGCTGGCAATCACAGGGAAGTCGAACTAAGCTATGTGGGGGTATTTTCCTATCGCCTGGCTTACTGTACTGGGGTTCACCAAAGCACACCATGTTTGTTTCCGATGGCGAGCCGGCTACGAACCAAATGGCATCCCCTAGATCGATCAAACTCGGAAACTTAGGTGTTCTAGTCAGCATAACGTTGCAAAATCTCTTTACGATTTCCGGGTCCTCATAGTTGAAGAGAGTCAGTTCGCACGTCAAGTCAGATATTCGGTGCTGAGGGAACTGCTTCCCGCAGCGTTTGACTCCATGACCTGTACAGCTCTGAAAGTCCTGTGCTGAAAAAAGTAGATATTGGGAATTGTGGCTGTTCATCGCTATGCAGTCATGGCCCGAAAGAATACTCATACCTATCGAGGAGACGTTACTGTCCATTTGGCTCGTTTCTATCTGCCAGACTTGAAAAATTGAGTCTGATCGGGAAACAGGAAGTTTGGTTCTCAACACAACACAACCTCCCGCAGCGTATGCGGCGGATACTATGGGCATGGTATAGTAGACGTCTAAATGGACCGGGCTAAAGACTAAGCTACGGCCCGTTTCCTGCAATTTAAACTGGAGGCCTAGAACTGACTTACGTAAGGTAGCTATGGGTACTAACTCAACGGGTAAGAATCCGGACCGTATTCCTGGTAGACTGTGTAGCAGCGATCTCGTCGCTTCTAAAGAGTCATGCCACTGCACAAGACTCGTAACCCAGTTAACTACGTAGACGAGTACGTCACTCTGCAAGTCACTAGCACTTCCTAATTCCCGCAGTAACTCATCCTCCACTACTGTTCTGTTAACGACATCAGTGTACAGGGTAGCTAACGTTTGTAACCCGTGACTCAGTACAGTCAGCTTTGAGTCGCTGTTCTTTAATCCATCCCGAGACATCTTAGCTAACGACAGCATCCGATTAGTAACGGAATCTAAGCGGAAACTGATGTCTTGTCCCTCTGTTTCCATCAATCGCAACGCATTCCGAACAGATTCCGCGTCTGCTCCGCCTTCGTTACAACCTCCGAAAATCGACTCCACAAAACATACTATCCCATGAAACAGGCTGCGACTCCCGCGGCGGTCGTTTCTCGTTGTAGTGTTTCCTACGATAGAGAAAAAATCCTGCTGCAAGGATTCTGATTCGGATAATGCTGTAGCATAAACGGCCTGCGCGGAGCGGTTCAAGGAGTCCAACAGAGAGCACAATTTACCTCCTAGCTGCTTAATCCAGGACTGATTTTCCTGGAAAGTGCGAAAAGAGCAAGTAGGAGGAAGCGGCGGCGGAGGCAAACTATAGTTTATGGGTATGAGTAGATGGTGATCAACAAAGTCATGGCTATTGTCAATATATCCTGCGCTGCGAAAAACGGTTGCAAAGTGGGGGTTTACTCGGATGCCTCTGCGCTCCAAAGAAGGTCTTAGTAAAACCAAATCCAACTCTTCAACCATTTTGCTGATGGCAAGACCATGTCGCACGAAAGTGAGCAAGAAGAAAACCAGACAGAACAACGCGCTGACTAGCGACAGGCCTACCGACCCAGGCAGCGTAGCTGCTGTTACATCCGAGACTGGCGCAGACTCAATGGAACGAGTTTCTACAGGATTTCCTTCATCACGGACTAAACCAATCGCTTCAGAGCTTCGCTGGAGGGCCGGGTCTCCCAGAATATAATGGTTATCTGTCGGTTTGTACTGCTCAGCCTCACTGAGGGCCTTTACGACACCACGTGTCAGTTTCTTTCCTTCCATTTCCTTCTTATAGTCGTCAAATTCTCTACAGTTGCTGCGTTCCACATAAGCGTAGTCTTTTCCACCGAAAAACTGAACTAATATCCAGTCTCCTGGTCGACTGGGCACACTTAACTCTATTTCATCCGCAAGTGCAATGCGGGCGGGCCAGAAAGGATAACCTTTCATCTTAGCCCAAATAACATGATTTAGTGCCCACTCGTCGTGCCTTGGAAGGTCCGGAGTACTGGTGCGGGAGTTGGGAGGAGTCTGGCCATCTTCTGGTCCTGACGGAACGTCATCAACTGGTGGGACAGCAGTCTGCTCGGCACAATCTACCTCCGGGGGTTGTTCTAGAGGGCGGGGTCTCTTATTAATGTCGTAACAGACTTTTAGCCGATTCACATGCACGCGCTTATCAGCTTTTGAAGACCCAGCGCATCTTCGGATAATGGCTGTTTCCGTTGATGGACGCTCTATGACTCGAAATGGTCCGTGCCACAAATGGCTCAGTTTGGACACTTTCCCTTTCCCAACAACGGGTACGTACAGCCAAACGCGTTGACCGGGTTGGAACTGGTCTTCCTTGGCATTTCTGTCATAGTACGTCTTCTGCTTACATCTGGCAACGTCCAAATTATTTCTAACTAATGCATGGGCGGACTCTAACCTGCTCACCATGACTCGCCGGTAGTCCTGAGGATCAATGTCCTTGACCCCTTCTCGTAAATCTGCCTCACTTGGCAGGGAGTGATCCCTACCGTAAACAAGAAAAAACGGTGTTTCTAAGGTACTATCCTGGATCGCAGTTCGATAGCTCAGGAGTATGTATGGCAGATAAGCATCCCAATCACGCTGAGATGAACTCACGTATGCACTGAGCGCTACAACTAAGCTCTTGTTCAAACGCTCGCAATTACCATTAGTCTCGGGACGGTAACCACTGGTGTTTAACTTGCGTACGTTTAGGAGCTTACATGTTTCTATCACTAATTCACTGAGGAATGACTTGGCTCTGTCTGACAGCAGGGCACGAGGTGCACCGTGACGGCAGATTATTTCCTCCACAAAAAGCTTCGCGATTGTCTCAGCTCGAGTATTCTCGGCCGGGAAGGCTTCTGGCCACTTAGTGAACAGACAAGAGAACACGACTATGTGCTTGTTTCCTCTATCAGTTGTAGGGAGGGGTCCAACACAATCAACGCTCAGTACTTCAAATGGTTCTGTGACCACAATGGGCTTCAGAGGTACACGGGTACTCACTTTAGGCGGTTTCTTCGTGGCACAATCAACACAACTCTTACACCAGTCGCGTACATCAGAGTACATGGATTCCCAGTAAAAGCGGCGGCGGATTCGATCAAAGGTTTTAGCTATACCCATATGACCTGACAGTAAGTGGTCATGGTACAACTCAAGTACCTCTGGTACAAGCTCTTGCGGTACTACTAGTTGTGGCCAGGTGTGGCCGCGGCGTCTACCTTCGTAGTCGCACCACACATGATACAGAGCTTCGTTCTCAAAGAAGAAGACTGGTCCCTGCAGAATAATTTTACGGGCCCAGGTCTCATTTTCTGGTAACGTCCCTGCACTCAAGTATCTAATAATCGCGCCTGCAAATTCGTCATTCGGCTGCAATTCCCTAATTCTAGCTGACAACGATGGTAGCAGACCTGAATCTTCAGGTAAGGTTACTGCGTTACAGTCTGGAGTGGGCAAACGACTCAAAGCGTCCGCAGCCTTATTTATTTTTCCTGGGCGGTAGTTTACGGTAAAACTGTATTCTTGGATTTCCAGAGACCATCTCGCTAACCTAGGTGATGTGTCCTTCACACTGGCCAACCATTTCAACGGGGCATGGTCCGTGAAAATAACGAATTCTCGGCCATAGAGATAGGCTCTGAAATACTTCAGTGCCCAGACTATTGCGAGCATTTCGCGTTCGATGGTAGAATATCTCGACTCCGGTTTACTTAAACCACGAGAAGCGTAGGAGATTACAACTTCCTTCTTATCTTTTTCCTGTCCTAAAACAGCACCTAACCCATAGTTAGAAGCATCTGTGGATAGAGTAAATAGTTGAGAGAAGTCGGGGTACACTAGGATAGGCGCGGAGATTAATTTCTGCTTAAGAGTATCGAATGCAAGCTGGCAGTCTACGGACCAGCTAAACTCACGCGACTTCTGGGACAGTTCGTTCAATGGCTTGGCGATTGAAGCAAAGTTTTCCACAAACCTACGGTAATATGAGGCCAGACCAACGAAGCTTCGCACTTCGGTCACGTTAGTGGGAACCGGATACTTCTCAACTGATTCTATTTTCGCCGGGTCTACCTTGACCCCTTCGATAGTGATAATGTAGGGAACATAGGGAACAGAATCACGACCGAAAATGCATTTCCGCAGCTTAAGTTTCAAGTTCCCGTGCCTAAGGCGCTCAAACACAGCTTTCAAGCCTTTTAAATGGGACGGAAAGTCTGGAGAGTGAACTAGAATGTCGTCAATATAGACAATGCACAGCTCGTCTAAAAGATCAGCGAGCAGTAACTCCATCGTGCGTTGGAAGGTGCTAGGAGCGTTTTTAAGACCGAAAGGCATCCTGGTGTACTCATAGGTGCCTAAACTAGTGCAGAACGCGGTTTTTTGGCGGTCTTCTTCAGCCACGGTAATCTGATGATAGCCTGATGCTAGATCCATAGTAGAGAAATAACGAGCTTTCCCTAACTTGTCTAATGTTTCGTCTATACGCGGAAGTGGATAAAAGTCTCCGTGAGTGAGTGCATTCAGCTTCCTATAGTCAACACAAAGACGGAGACTACCGTCTTTCTTCTTAACTAAGAGGATTGGGCTTGCCCACGGGCTTGCCGATAGAGTGATGAGACCCTTAGTCTCCATTTCACTGAGCTGTCTGCGTACTTCGCTCTTCTGGCTTTCAGGAAGCCTGTAAGGTTTTAGTCTCACAGGAGTAGCATCTCCGGTGTTAATAGTGTGCTCCACCAGAGTGCAACATCCAAGGTCCATGTCATGTTTCGCAAAAACGTCTTCGTAACTCACGAGGAGCTCTCGAAGCTGGGCGGTCTCTGTTTCCGATAAAGAAGCGTGAGACAAGTCTAGGTCGGCAAGGAACTGGGTATCCTCGGGGCCTGCATCAGCAACATGGTGTACCACCAGATCTGATGGTCCACACGTGCTGATTCTTCCCAAAGTTATGTCAATAGGCAACTCAACAGTCTCATCCCCTATATTCACTATACGAACTGGGATCGTTTGGTTCTTCACATAGGCCACAAGGGGGACAGTTCCTAGGCAGTACTTATTTACTAACTGCTCATGCGGTTCAAACAGAACTAGAGCATGCTCCATCCCACCTTCTACAGCGGCAGGGAATACCATTTCACCCCGAGGGGGAATCACTACAGACTCTGCTAAAGTAGCTCTAGCACAAGCAGGGACTGCTTGTACTTGCTTATCAGGAAACATTCTTAGTTTTTCGCTACATGCCAGAACGCCTTTGCCAAAGTCCATGCTGGCACCAAAAGCTTCTAACGCATTTGTGCCTAGAATAACATCGAAGGGAAGTACTGGCATAACATAGGCCAACACCTGAATTTCATCTGTTCCAAGCTTTATCTTTATGTTACACTGCACTTGCGGTACTAGGGAGTGACCGGATAAGGATGTCGGAGGCCGTCCGTGATACGGTTCCATTTCGGTCGGAGCATAATACTTATCGACAAGGGTGACATTGCTGCCTGTATCCACCAACATTTCGACTGGAAGGCCGGAAGCCCAACCGTACACTATTGGGGTTCCACCCTTGCTCATGACTGCGCAGATATCTGCCAAAGCAGCACACTGCTGTACATGCATGGTGCTGGAGGGCGATGCGTCGTCATGCAGCAAAACCCTACAGGAGGAATCTTCCGACGAGTTCCTACCCGTTAAACAACGTTCTATGAGCCGTTGGTTCTGGCGGCGAAGCTGTTCATTCTCGAATTGTAAGTTATCTGTTCCCGAATCGGAGACAACTCGCACACTAGTTTCGGCGCGATCGGAGCTGCGTCTTTCAGTGCTGGGCGAACGGAATTCGAACCGAGTTGGGGTGGGATTCGGTCGACTGGGAGGACGGCTGGGCCCTACGGACTGGGGACAACGAGCAGCAATATGACCAGGACGGGAGCATCTGTTACAGATGGGACGACCATCGGAGGTTCTCCGATTTCGTTCCGCAGTGCCTACAAAGCTACGCGAGTCTGGTCGCGACAATCTCTGTGGGTATCTATTCTGTGCCTGAAGTGCCTTGACGGCGTCAACTAACTGTCGGTTATGCTCCATTGAGAGTTCCTGTTGTTCTCTCATCAATTTCATCTGCTCCTTCATCTGGTCGGCTAAGTCTCGGACAAGGGTAGATTCACGGTTACCACTGCTATCCCTACTTTTCTCTGGGCTATGGGGATAGTCCCTAAATGAGACAGCTCTAACCGCTGCGGCTGCTGTCTGCTTCTCTAGTTCCTCATAGCCTTCTTGCTCCTTGGCTCTAGCAACAGCGTCTTCAAAACTTGTCGGCCTAGAGCCTACAATGAAACGTCTAAGTGAGGAGCGCAGGCCATTCAGGAAAATTTCACGCATAAGCTTATCTCGTGCACTGCCCTTTAAGGAGTCGTCGTAGGCTTTTCGCGCTAGCTTCTGGATAGCCCTAGCAAATTCCTCTACGGTTTCGGCTGGTTTCTGAACTCTGCGATGCAGTTCCGAACTATGAACGCTGGTAGAGGTTCCGGACAGAATTTCTTTGAGAGATGAGACAACGTTGGACCAGGTCGCTTGGACGCCTGCCGGAAGGGCAGTCCAGAGATCTGCAGCATAACCCTGCAAATATCCTGGCAACAAGGTAGCTTTTAGGGAATCGGACCACTGATTTACCAAGGCGACTCTCTCAAAGTAGCTGATAAAGTCTTCGAAGTTATCCGAAATTTCGCCCTTGAAGACGGGGATAAGCTTAGGGTCAATCAGGTTTTGCTCCCTTACGGACTTAGCATCGGGTGTCGGACCGTCAGGCATTGTTCCCTTCAACTGGTATAAACTTTTGTTCCACGACTCACCGAGTAGGGGATCGTGAAAAAAATACTCTTCCTGAGGTTCGGTAAAATCACTGCTTAGGGTACGGGTCCTATCAACTGATCCGTCTGGCGACGATTCTGCGGCAGTTCCTACAGAAGAGCTAATGGGTGAACTCTGAGACCGAGGTTTCACGTTGGCGGTTCCTACGGATTATGTCGAGAAAAGGTACTGGTAGCCGGTTTCGGCACCAATGTAGCCAGTTAAGTTTGGAAGGTGCTTCCTAACAGCTGGCCTGGGAGAGCTAGACGGTTACGGAATCACCAAGGAGGGCGCACTTGCTTACATAGGCTCAAGAACCAGAGTGTGCTTAACTCTACTCTACACGCAAACTCTATTCTAACAAATGGGTTGGTCGCTGACCACACTACTCTTTAAGTTTTTGTATAATCTTACAGAGATAAATTAAACCTTAAATGAAGAAGAGTTTACCTTTAGATTAGCCTGTTAGATAGTCAAACGCAGTGACCCGCAAAATATAGAGTGAATGTTACAACTGAGTATAGTATTGTGGAGCCGCAGGAGGCAACTCGTCCTGTTATAAAATTTCAGATTATAAATCCTTTGGCTATATGTCGGTGTATACTCAACAGACCACACAGACCCCAAGTTTATTCAAGTCCAAAAACAGATCTCCAGTCAGTCTCACAAATGACAATGACAACCCAAACAAAGTACAGTAGCAGCTGTATATATTGACACAACACGAACAGGCTCCTCAAACCTGACAGCAGTTTCCAAAATCTAGGGTAGCACCAGAATAGGATTGAGTCAAAGACTGCCTAAGGGGTTGGGGAGACCTCCTTTTATGCTGAGGCGGCTCCCCTTTGATCTCTCATTTAAATGTCAATCTGAAAAATGATTGGCGGAATTTTTAAAGCTTTTTTCACACAGCTTTAACGTTTTTGGTTTTTACTGAGAACCTTAAAAATGAAATAGGACAAGAATAAAAATGCTCCGGTGGAGCATTAAAAATGCAATATGGGTGACATTAGGTTGTAAATGGACAGAGGACTAGGTTTTAAAACGTTAATATGGGAGGGGCAGGTTGTAAATGCCAGGAGGACAAGGTTAAAAGCGCACTAATATGGACCAGCTTCGCTGAACAACCCATATTCGCGGTCACTCATGCTCCACTCCACATGACATGCAGCGAGCGGGACGATTTTGAAATATTAAAGCTGATTTCAAATAAACAATGCAGTTCTGGTAGAAAGGTGTTCAAGGTATTTCTTCTGCACTGTCAGCGCAGAATCTTGTATGTATTAAGTTGACGCGAAAAGCAGTTGACATCATGTACGTGTATTATATATTAAGTTGTATAATAAGGAGAACCACTACATTACACTTGCAGGCCATGCTGACAAATCGTACAATTTTCCGAAGAACTGCCGATAGCAACAGCAAGCAGCAGCCGCTAGAAACTGGGCAATTTTCGCGAATATGGGTTGTTCAGCGAAGCTGGTCCATATTAGTGCGCTTTTAACCTAGTCCTCCTGGCATTTACAACCTGCCCCTCCCATATTAACGTTTTAAAACCTAGTCCTCTGTCCATTTACAACCTAATGTCACCCATATTGCATTTTTAATGCTCCACCGGAGCATTTTTATTCTTGTATATATATATATATATACAAGGGAAGCGCGAGAACGCGCCCCTATAATATGGGTGTAAAAGGCGCTGCGCGGCCCTTCGAGACCCGTTCGAGCACCGTGACAGCTAAGTACTCAACGAAACTAGACAAATTGGAAAATGGAAAGTCTGAAATTTTGACAAAATTCACAATTTTCGGAAATTTGATCGTTCATTTGATGCATACGTTTTAACGTCATGCAATAACGTCAAAAAACATCTAAAGGATTGCTCTCAACAAATTTAGTTTTCATGGACCTACATACAACCACATATATACGTCGCATACATATATATACCTACTGGCTGTTTCCTACAAGACGGAGAGTGAGCTCCGCAGACTTGCCCCCCCCCCCCAGAATCGCCCGTCCTAGGATTCGGCCTTCCCCCTCAACAACACAAAATTTCTCGGAAAAATAAAGTTTTGAGGGTAAATTTACAGAACTTTTTCCTACATCACCGAATATTTAGGTGTTTTAGCTATTTTAAGCTAATAATTAAGTTAAAAACTGCATAATTTTCAGCTCAGCAGCAAAAATAGCGATTCTTAAACGTTTTTTTGAAAAACCTTCGCTCACCACCAGAAATCTTTCTAAAAGGACCCATTTGGGAATTAATCGAGACCATCTTTTTACACGTAATTATTACACGTAACAAGGTTAATTTGTTAAATAATTGATACTGATACAGTGGCTTTGATCAAACGATTCACTAGGGATCGGCTCCGGCTCGTCTCCGGCTCCGCCTCCGGCCGGAGTTGGCACCTCCGGCTCCGGCTGGCCGGAGCCGGAGTTTTTCAGGGAGGTCTCTGTAGGTTCAAGGAGGAACTTTAAATTGTCTCAGGCAAATCTCAAAAATATTGTTTTTGACTTTTCTGGAATTTTGAAAATTCGGAATTTTCATTGAGATGACAAGTTTTATTAACATTTCAACGCTGCAAACGCTTTAAAACTTTGGTTTAATTTGGAGGAAATTAACAATTGGAATTACAATTTACAACAGCAACTTAAAGTAGGCGTTAAAAATTCGCATTAAAAACAGTTATATGCTTTGCCATGCTTGATCAACTATGCAGCATATATAATCTACAGGTTCACTATATATACTGTAAATCTGATTCAATTTTTCTCAATATCTTTGACTGCTTTTATCATTGACTGAACTACAATTAAGGGGTTGGGCGTGACCGAGATTTCACCGAGACCGAGAATGGCCAAGTCTCGGCTTTTGGGTTAGACAGACACTAGCAATTTTATGCTTAAACTTAGTTTCTTGCAGTTTAATCTTTAAACTTTAAAGTTTAAAACTTACGCTCAGTCTGAGGGACTTTAACACATAAACTTAGGGTTTCTGCGCCTCGTTAGTTAGTTTTCACAACATATGTAGAATTAATTTTTTATGTACGTATATATAGGTTTCGCTAAAATTTGTTTTCAAAAAGTTTCCGGTCTCGGTCCAAACCGAGGCTTTTCGATGGGCGAGACCGAGACAGAAACCATATAGAAATAATTACGCATAAAATTTAAATGAATGAGCCCCCTCATAAACACCCTTCCCCCCCCCCAAAAGTGGGTGGCCCTTTTGGTACTAACTTTTACCCTGAAAAAATCGCTGAGAAGGCCAAATTTTCAAAATTTTTCCGGCTTCGCCGGAGATTTTTAGTCGATTTTTGCCTATTTAAGCACTATTTTTGCACTAAAAACGGAGTTTTTTGGCGATTACTATAAAAATAGCGCTATTTTTAGCATGTTTTTAGAAAAATTTAGAAAAATTTTCGCCCCCCCCAAGAATGACTCGCCCCCCGAGGGCCCCCCCTCAAGAAAAATTCCCTAGAATAAGCCCAGTTACTTGGATGCATACAGATGGGCTTGTTATAATGCCTGAAGACCGAAAATGACGACACAGCCAGTTAGTTAGTTAGTTAGTTAGGTTTCACTTCCCGCCCGCTAGCTGGTGAGCTGTCGCGAGGCCTCTCCGCGGAGACACCCAATGCAGATAACTGTAACTATGTTAAGGTTATCCACTTTGGATGTAGGAAGTTAATTCGGAGAATCACCCCCTGCACCTTTATATGCCGGCAAGCTGGACAAACCACTCAAATCAGCGCAGGTGGCTAAACACTTACACCTCAGCAGAGCGTACCGGTGTGGTAGCCCCACTGGAGGCGGCACTGACCTGTCATGGTCGACCCCCTTCTGTCCATTTCTATCCTCTCAGGCACCAGATAGCGGGTAGTATACCTGTATTAAGTCGTGCTCCACCATTGCATCCAGTTCGCAGATTTGAGAAAAATCCATGACTCCTTCCGTTATCTTTCTCTTTGTCTTACCTTTCCTAAAATCCTCCCTAAGCAAAAGGCCGCAACACAACTCCAAACCTTGAAAAGATTTAAACATTGTCTTTAGTATACTATATACACAGCGATGACAGTTTACTGCTCCCGTCTAACGACCTCTTACTTAGTAAGCCTGATCGGTGACCACTGTACGGGTTCGGTCGGGTCTTCCTATCTGGGCGTGAAACTACCTTTGGAGAGGGAAGGCTCAATTGTCAACGGCGGGCAGTGCCCGCTGCCCCTTTTATGCCGACATAGTGAACATACGAACATACGTATTTTCTTTTGTTAACTTTTGACAGTTGAAGTTTTCGTTATAAGAAGAGAATTGTTTTGAGCCTGTCGCATAAAAGCAGCAATGGCATCGCAGTAGCCATCGCGCCCGATAGCTGAGAGCCGCCAGCCACGGGAACGACACAGCCAAAAATTGGAAAAATTAAGTGCAGAATTAGATAAACTTTTTTAAATTTAGTGTCATTTTCAGTCCACCTCCGGCTCCGGCTCTGGCCGGAGGCAAAATTCCACCTCCGTCCGATCCCTACGATTCACAGATGTACTCTAAAATTTTTAATTTGTTCTAACATTTTTACGCTTTTCTGCAATGCTAGTGCGCTAAAATAAAGAAAGGAGCACACGGAGAAAATTTACGCAGTTGGGGGAATTCCTTTCTGCAGGTAGATCTCAATCTTTCTGCACAGTCAGTTGGAGTTAAGTTTAGGAATTCTTATATACGCGTATTCTTAAGGCATTGTTGCAAAAATGAACACTATTTTTAAAAAAAGTACAAAAAAATGCACACTGGTCGGCGATTAAAAAACCCTGCAATATATATATATACGTCTTCATTTTCTGATTGCTATGCTACCCAGACCTCCCCGACAAAATTTTTGAACTCCCTTCGAATTTTCTCTGGCTACGCCAATTTGTGTGAAACATAAATTCGTAATCAATTGTATTGTAACCGATGGAAGCTAAGCTCGAATTTTGAGATATACGTATATATATATAAATAAATAAATTGACAGATTATTCAAGAATATATTTACATAAGGCCTGAAACTTCAAATGCTTAGATGGAACAACAACAGTACTACAAAAGCTAAACGTTAAAACTAAAAATTTTAAAATATTAACATGATTATGGAACATCATTCCAACTTACTCTGGAAGCTGGTCTTGTGTTCTTGTACTGTTCAGCAAGCTAAATTTCTGCCAGTGCCGTTTTCAAGATAAAAATCAGCACGACAACACAAGGATAAAAATGCGCAGAAACTCGATAAATGAAATCTACATTAAATAAGCCAAACTGTATTTAATTGATAACGCATCGCTGATAGCTTTGGTAACCTAGCTTTATGAATTTCAAAATAATCATGAAAGCTAAACCACCAAAGATAAATTCAATGCATGACTCTTTTCACAGATGAAAACAAATTGGCGTATTATGACCAAATCTGAAACAAAGCAAAAAGATGTCAATTATATATATATATATATATATATATATATAATAAACACAAGAATAAAAATGCTCCGGTGGAGCATGAAAAATGCAATTTTGAAGAGACTTCGGTTGTAAATGGACAGAGGACCAGATTTTAAAACGTTAATATGGAAGAGGAAGTTGTAAATGCCAGTGAGGACTAGGGTTAAAAGCGCACTAATATGGACCAGCTTCGCTGAACAACCCCCCATATTCGCGGAAACTGTCCAGAGTTTCTATCGGCTGCTGCTTGCGTTCGTTATTGGCAGTTCTTCGGAAAATTGTACGACTTTTGTCAGCATGGCCTGCAAGTATATATATATTGTGGTCGTGTTCTCTTATTATATACAACTTAATAATACACGTCCTCCATAATGTCAACTGCTTTTCACATCAACTTAATACAAGATTATGTGCCAACACTGCAGAAAACACTCAAACACTCTTTTCTACCAGAACTGCATTGTTTATTTGGAATACGTAAGTTTTAATATTTCACAATCGTCCCGCTTGCTTTGAAAGCTGAATAATGTAGATCTTACTCGTATGTCATGTGGAGTGGAGCATGAGTGACCGCGAATATGGGTTGTTCAGCGAAGCTGGTCCATATTAGTGCGCTTTTGAAGAAGTCGAACTGGCATTTACAATCTGCCCCTCCCATATTAACGTTTTAAAACCTAGTCCTCTCTGCCCATTTACAACCGAATGCAAAAAAAAAAAAAAAAAAATGTCACCCATATTGCATTTTTCATGCTCCACCGGAGCATTTTTACTCTTGTCCTATTTGTAAATTAAGGTTCTCAGTAAATAGCAAAAACCTAGCAAAGCTGTGGAAAAGAAACATTAAAAATTCCGCCAATCATTAATAGTCAACCGAAAAAACAAAACAAATGAAGCTTGAAAAGTTCCAAGTTCTTCCTTTTTCTCTATTTTAATAGAAATCCAACATCCAGTATCCATGGCTGCAATAGTTTTAGTTACTGTATATAGCATATAGCACTCTACTGCAGCGCAACCAAATGAAAACTTTGCTTTCGGTGAAGGAAACTCATACGGCACGGAGCTCAATGCTCTGCTGCACTTGTGTGCAAAATTCTGGACGATTGCAACTTTCCTGTAGCTAGTTATAGGCCATACAGTAAATCAGCAGCTCTCTACTACAGCGGGCAAACCTCGATGGAAGCTGACTGCCAGTGATGGAAATTCACACGGCAATATTTGCAATGCTATTCTGCACTTGTGTGCAAAATTTGTGGACGATTGCACCCTATCTGTAGCTAGTTATAGGCCGTGCTGTACTTCAGCAGCACTCGCCTGCAGCGCAACCAGATGCAAACTATCTGCCAGTGAGGGAAATTCACACGGCACGATTTCTAATGCTATTCTACACTTGGGGGCAAAATTTTAGACGATTGCAACTTATCTGTAGCTAGTTATAGGCCGTGCTGTACTTCAGCAGCACTCTACTGCAGCGCAACCAGATGCAAACTTACTGCCAGTGATGGAAATTCACACGGCACGATTTGCAATGCTATTCTGCACTTGTGTGCAAAATTTTAGACGATTGCA
>JASAND010015319.1:0-57730 GCA_030248195.1 Trissonchulus latispiculum | reverse complement strand
TGGCTATTCCAATAATCGGAATTGGAATAGAGGAAATCGAGGAAGAGGCGGCGGTCGAGGTGGCCGTCGGGGAGCAAATTTCGGAAATCGAAATCAGGAACCGAGTATTTTTCTGTCTCCCAATGGGCAAGTTTTTCGAGGGAATGGTCAAAATAAATCAGGTGTAAATTTCTTGACTCCTATTGAACAGCAAGCTGATCCTGCTACACAGTTGGTTCAGATGAGTTTGATGTAACCGGTGATATGTACCCTCCAGTTTTTGTCATAGAGCAATATACGGATGACCAATGGTCACAAGCTCTTAAAACTGATCCTGACTTTAGTGCTTTTATTGAATATTTGCAAAAAGGGACTTTACCTAAAGATGATTTAACTTGGACTCTAATACGTGATCAATCTAATTTCGAACTTAAAGAAAACGGAATGTTGTATCCATTTAGTACTGACATCAACGGTCGAAAGAAAAAGTGTTCTGCTCGTTTAACATGCATACCTAGAAAGTTTCGCAATTATATTTTGGAACGGTTTCATTCTGATATTGATACTGGTGGTCATTTGGGTGTACCTCAAACTCATTATAAAGTAGCTGTGAAATATTATTGGCCCTGACATCTTACTGATGTTAAGTTGTTTATACGTAATTGTATTGTATGTGCACGATTTTCTATTGGGCCGAGGCACCCTCAAGCGCCTATGAAAATTTATCCGCCAGTGACTAAACCGTTTGAACGCATTTACGCTGATGTTTGCATTTCCCGACTAGTAAAAAGCAGAATGTTTGTGTTTTGGTTGTAATTGATCAACTTACCCGATGGGCAGAAGCTTGGCCCTTACGAAATGAAAAAGCCGAAACTCTTATACGTGTTCTTTTGAATGAATTTATTTTACGGTACGGAGTACCAACTGAGGTGATCACTGACCAAGGTCCTAATTTTCAGGCAGAAGTTACTAATACTTTTTTTAAATTAATGGGTACTAAAAAGTTACGTACCACTGCCTATCATCCTCAGTCAAACGGCTTAGTTGAACGGGTACATGGAACTATACGGGAAATAGTTAAGAAGTACGTAGATGTAAACCAGCGTGATTGGGATACTAAATTAGCTTTTGCAATGCATGCGTATAGAACGTCGTTTCATTCTACCATTCAAGATACACCGTATTTTATGTTGTTTGGAAGGGATGCTCAAGTTCCAGAAGATTTGTTGTTTGATAAGCTTGAAAAGCCAGTAGAATCTTTAGTTAATTATAAGACTTCTTTAATACGGACTTTAACGGAAAACTGGCATATTACTGCTCAAATTATTTCTGCTAAAGCGGAACTTGTTAAGCAAGGTTATGATAAGCGCGTACGTATGAAGAATTTTACTGTGGGACAACTTGTTATGCGTAACATTACTCAAGTGCCTGTAGCTCAAGGTACTTCGCCAAAATTGGCACCAAAGTACGATGGTCCCTACAGAATTGTAGAAATTTTGTCCGATCAAAACGTGCGTTTACGTAATTTGACAACGGGTGACATTAGTAAGGTAATTCATGTTAATAGATTGAAATTGTTACCTGATATTAACCCAGAAACCCTGGAGGAGTTGGAAAAAGATATTGATGATCCAACAGCTCACAGTGGTGTTACTGATGTCGATACGTTGCATGATAGAAATGTCGTAGATACGAACACTGATGATGTACTTGTGAAACATTGTGTCTTGGAAGCTAATGATAAGGATCAAGTACAAGTAGATGAAACCGACGATGTACAAGTTGTTGCTAAACAACCAGTTATGCAACAGCCTGCGCAACTGCTAACGTTAGCCATGGAAAGGGAAGAGACCGTAACGCGGCATAATCAAGAATGTGCAATTACTATTTCTAATTTTCAAAGTCTACCTTGCACAAATTTTCCTATTCTTCAACAACCAAGGTCTCTCGGTACTCCTTTCCCTAAATTGAAATTTCATTGATGGATATTGCATTGACCTAACAGTTTATCGATGTGCAAATCGAATCAATAGCTTTCTACTTTAATGTCTGTATTTCCTGTAATGACTGCTTATTTTCCGCGAACTGTGAATAATTATTCGCGACAGTGGAAATCATGTGCAGGAACAGGAACAGACGCATTATAGTGACTATGTTGCCAACCGTGACGCATTCGTTACATCGCGTCAGAGTGAATTGGCCACTGGGTTTTTCATATCATACAAACGCACAGCCTGTATGTTTAACTTCTGGCTGGTGCGCGACTACCTTCACTATGTGCTGACTGTAGTTCACTACAATTAGTGTCTGTCGTGTACGGTAGTCAAGGTTACGTTATACTTTTTGTTTTTCCAGTTTTTCTTTTTGCATTTTACTACTTCTCTGCATTTCTGTTATTCCTGAGCATTGGCTCCTAGTCTGTACTTTTGTTGTTCTTAGTTTAACTCTGTATTCTTTATGTTCTATGTCAATCTTTTGAATTGTTAGCTTTAAGCTATATGTTATCTTGTAAAATATGCAGTTTAATGCCATGTGTAAAATCCACTTAACAGTATGTTGTATGTGTTATATTAATCTTTTTCTACTGTTAATTTAGACCAATCAGTTCGCTATTCTCCGCTGTCTTGAAGTCAACAAAAGAATGTTAGAACGTACTGTTTCGATAGGCACCTCGTAGAACGTAATCCATGTAAGATCATCATAAAAGATATGCACATTGGCCTGGTCACCGCTAGAAAAGAAACAGCTAAAACGGTAGCGAGTACGAACGAAGCATGTAGATTCGGTACTGTTAGAGAAGTAGCCAATCCATGAGCTCCCTTCACAAGCATTATGAAAACATAGTAGTGACCCTAATAACCAGATATGGCATTTCGAATCATTTCGTGCCTTACTTTGTGGTGTTGCAAAGCGGTCTCAGATACGATGATTTCTAAAAGCAAACAAGCAGACGACAGTGGTTTGACGAATGCAATGCAGTTATTCACAGGTTTATTAATGTTTTCATTTTCTGCAAACTGTGTTTGTAATCTTTAAAATGCTGACCTCGGAAATAATGAAAATTGAGGATTCCAACTTCGGTTCTAAACAGTGACAAACTTACTGTTCCACAGGCTGCTGGCCAGGACAGGGTTGTTATAACTATTTCAATGTCTTCTTGCCTACAAAACTTAAGCCAAAAGTTATGTCAACAAAATATAGGAGTCATATAGAATTAAGGGAACGAAAAACTGAGTGGAAGATATATTCAAACACATTACACACTATTTACACATTACAAAAAGTTTTTGGCAACCCCACATCAGTTTTCTATCAATTGCCTATTTCGTGCGTACCCACAAGATGGCATACAGCTGGAAGCAGACGATGAGTAGGTCCTGGTTAGATTCTGAATGCATAAAACTGAAAAAACTAACAAACATGAGCAATAAATATTAATAAGATGGAGCAACAGGGAACTTTTACAGCAGTAAATTTTATATCCCAAAGTTATTATCATCTTGTCACCGGTTGAAATGTTTGTCACGTTTGCACACTCCCATTCGGAGGATGTCTATTAAATGGATTATCAATAGAAATTAGCCGGATGACTTCTTATAACTTTTGGAATTACGTGTGATTACAATAACATATGATTCGGCTGACGACCTGCAAAAAACATAAGGATAGCGTTTAGATTATGGATATGTGGATCGTATGATTTGGTTTAATACAGCGACTGCTAAAATTATGCAAACCAACTTCATTGTATATTGGGGACATAGCTGCTCTAGGCTTTGGAAACACAAAAGACACATGTCTCTTCAGCTGTTTGAAAGCAATAAGAAAAGCATAACATTTGGAATACACAACGAATCTGCTCTGAGCTGAATCCAGGCTACCTACCCTCATCGGATTTTGTACAAGATCGGCCTTGAAGGGGTAGTGGTTTTGTGGCATCGGAACAATAACAGTGCTCAACATTCTTGCGTTGTGATTCAAGTTCTTCGCATCCCTTCAAAAATGAACGACAGTCTTAAAATTATTAATGACCATGCTGTAATTACACATATAATAACCGGCTTTATAAATGAATTGTGCCAACATTGCAAATCTCATCACTGAAGCCATCTCGCATTTAGTGTCTTCACAGGTTAGATGACATGTGACCTAATATGAATTACCACTGCATTCCAATCTGCCCAAGGGAAATTTCTAAAAGGCAGCGTAAATTGATTCCCAGCGCACTTCCTGTGGCCTCTGTTAAGCTGAACTGATTTTTTCTAGAATACCAAATGCCTAGTATTGATGATGAACTGTGAAAAGTTGACGAACCATGATATAAACATCTTCAGCGCACATTGTGCTTATTGTGTTTCACGTGTTCTAGTTTCAATTCTTGGTCAAGCTTGTAAAACATTGTAACCCTTTGAAACCTGTAACCAGAGAAGCTGCACGGAATACATTTGTTAAAGACGTAGTCATAACTTGAGTCGCTGAGCGAATAGGTTGAAGCAAATAATTTTTAATCTCACGATGTCTGCTATGCAAAACTAAGCTAACCATCGGTGTGTATAGTCTGACGTTTAAAACATTTTGCTGTCTTGTCTTTAATTCCAATTATTTGGTTTTGGAGTGAGTTTCAGAGACAACCGGTCAAAGCATTACAGCATCTATATGTTATTTAGTCAAGTAATTAGGATTCGTAATTTTTAACGTTTTCTCAGTTATCCATCAATAACACTAGATGCATACCAAATATCACCTTCAAATATTTCAGAACATTGAGAATTTCCACATGTTTGCTGTAACAAGAGTCTATTTGGATTTCAATTGAATGGTAGTAAGAACATAACATTATCACATAACTTTACCAGTCGCAGGGAAAACGATGTTGTGTAGCCTGCCATTGCAGAGTAAGGATACTGTGAAAACGCAGGATAATGTCTTGGTGTCATGACAACAACACGAGCTCCAGCAGAAGTAACATACGGTAAATACGAATCTGAATTAATGTTTACCGTAACTTGGAGACCTAAAATTTAAATAACGTTATCATGTACAAGCCGAAATTTATACAAACGAAATTATTGCAGCAGTTTTCTCTAGCCAACTGACCCCAGTTAGAATTACGGTTGGAGGCAGTGCCAGCTTTGAATGCATATATTTCCAGGGGAAGGGATAACTCTATCTCAAATAGAGCGCTAGAGCTTACTTTTTGCAAACTCTAATTTTTACACGTTTTGTGCTAGGATTGCCAAAAATAGTGTAAATTTCGTTAAAAATCCGGCATTAAAAAATTTTAAAATGTAGGGTAAAAATAATAAAAATTGATGATTTTTTTGCGTTATGGGGTGTTATGGGGAATTTATGGGGACTTTTCATGGGGAACACCTCGAAGAGGGGGCTGGGTGGCAGTCGCCGAACGGCCGCCCCCACCTATCACCAGGACAAATAAGCCAGAGTATATATGTGAGTTCTAATTTGCGGAGGAATTTCCTCAGCCCTGTCCCTGGGAATCAATTTCCCCAATCCTTATTAAGCTGGAATGTGTTTGTCACATTTCTTGGCCCTGTCTTGAGTAGAAAGTTCGCTTGCCCTTTGGCCCCTTTTATCTTGTCCTTGTTTCTTGTTTTCCACCCTTCTGTATTTTCAGGCTGCCGCACCTGCGCAAAGTATTGCTTATCTAGGCACGTTACCCTTATATTTATTGTCATTATAATTTGCATTTGTGTGTGCACTCAATTCTACTCTCTAATTTTTGTCAATTCCGGCTTAAATGCCCTTACTCAACTATATTTATTTGTAGTACTAGGACTTATTTAGTATGATCCTTAGGAACAGTAACATTTTTGGCGACACATTTCGCGGACACTGGCTCGAACAGGCACGTTTATCCATTGGGTACAGTTACAGTAGCAGGAAGCATTCTGTCACGAAGTTTAGCCATAGCTAGAATGTCAACCTTTGGCCTTTGCGTTCCAGGAACTGTGGCAGATACTACTTCTTGGCTACAGTCCGTTATTATTTTTTATCACTATTCTCCTGATTCATTTATCCCTAGTTCTCGAGATGGATTTTACCGTGCTGACAAAAACTTTCACGGATTTGGTTTGGATGGAGTGCTTTATGTAAACCTGAGGGCCCACCCTGATGCGGTGTATTCGATACAGCGGTAACAAAACGGAAAAAACTGAAAGTAGCGCAAACAGCCTATGGTTGCAATTTGAAACCTGCCGTTACGCAGATAAAACGTTGTAGCAGAGCCGAAGCCTGAAATACTAGAGCGGTGAAAATGACCAAAAACAGTTAAGATGAGACAACACGGAACGCTGTCGGACAGTGCTTATGTTTAAGAGTCGTTAGATGTTTTCGTTTTGTTTTCATTTGTTTTAGTTAGTTTGTTTTCAATGACCTGAGAAAAAGTTCTCGGAAAACAGAGCTAAGCTGGGAAACGTTGAAAAATGTAGGTGTCGAATATTTGTTGAGTGGAAAGTATCTGATACGGTGATTTTGCAAAATGCAATGCTATGCAATTGAAAGTAACAGATTCCGCCAAACACTGGTGTTTTTTGAAAGCTCACTACACGTAAAGAAAAACAAGCAGGCCCCTAAAAGTGGCATTATTCCGCTGTAGAGCTGAGGTGAATAATTCGAACGTGGAATAACATATATTCCAAAAGAATTAAAGAATATTTAGTTAATTATTGAAAGCGTAGTGATTTGATTGCAGAGGATGCGTAAAGTTGAGCTCGAGCTTATTATAACTTGATGATTGTTGTAGCTGTAGTGTTTGTTGCTAGCGGGGGATTATGCGGGCGGGCACCGGCCGCCTCTGCCATAGAGTCTTTGGAGACACGGGGGGGCTATTCTGCCGGCAGGCAGTTAATTTTGGGAAAAGTAGCGATTTGAGTGTAGTGTGGCTAAAAGAAAGTCAACATAATGTTTATTATCGGTATAACTTGACATTATTGGACAACAGCAGTAATGAAAACATATAGTGACAACAATCATTTACTAAATAACGTAACGCAACGTAGTAATAGGATTCGTAAGGAATTATCAGTTAACTGAAGAAAGGAATAACAATAATAGTAGCCAAAATAGAAAATAATAACAAAACTGAACAAAGGCGAATGTGGTACGATTGAAAGAGATAGAAAATGCAGTATTAAGGAATCTTGTTTTAACTGATTCAGTGGTTTATCATTGTTATTTTTATCTTACGAAGTATACCAGCGTCATAATGACCAATAAAAAAGTTTCACAACAAAACTGACTAATCAATAAGAACAGGTCAAAGCATGATGACAATAAGTCGGGTTATAAAAGAACTGCCAACTGTTGCCAATAGTGTCACGGAGATGCTTCCGATTCGCTTGTAGATTCGTCTGAATCGCTAGAGGATTCACTGGTTTCCAAGCGCTGTGCAAATTCTATTTTTCGTTTTGCAGAATTCAGGCGAACAGACAATTTGGCACTGAAAATGGAGGTGACAGCTTCAGAAAGGAGATTAGGATTTTCTTTCACCTGTTTCGGAGTGACATTGAACAGATCGCTGCAGATCGGATCGAAAACTAAAACAGAATTCATATTATCACGGAATCATTAGCTATCAAAACGTAGGCTGAACATCTCGCGCACACTCACACACACACACACACACACACACACACACACACACACACACACAGACACACACACACACACAACACACACACACAAACACACACACACACACACACAAACACACACACGCACACACACACGCACTCTCACACACACACATGCACACTCACAGAGACACACACAGACACACACAAGGACACACGCACACACACACAGACACACACAGACACACACAAACACTCACACTCACACTCACTCACACACACTCACACACACACTCTCTCTCTTGTTTTGTTTTGTTTGTTTGTTTGAAGTATTGTTTGAAGGTAGTTAAGTCGTACATGTGTAGTTGTGAATAAGTCTTACTAAAAATTGATGAAAGGTAGGTTGTTGTTAAGGGATGTACCTGTGTATTCTCCAATTTGTGTGTAAGACTCGTCTGAATTGACTTGGTTCAAAGAGAGCTGAGACCGCAATCCATATTTGATACTGCTGGTTCTGACCCATTTCTGGCAGTTGGTTGAAGTGTGATTGAAGCATTTGCCATTTGGTGGACACGCAGGATCCATAGTAATGTGCTGTTTGCACGCAGGACATTGCCTGAATATAAAAAATAACTAAAGGGTAGTAATTAAAGGAGTGACATTGAAAATTTGGCTGCACTAAATGTGTCAATCAGCAAAAGTAAAATTGTTCATAAGGAAGGAGGAAACTATTATGTATATAATGATAACGAAGAAAGAGGCATAAGAAAACGTGCCGTATTTTTGGTGTGAATTTTCTATGAAGAAATGTTTTTTACAAAAAATGTGCGGGTGGTAAATTATAGAGTTATGAAAATCGAAGCAGTATTTACCCGTAGAATGTCAAATCAGAGCAAGATGATACAGTACAAATAATGGTAGCATCAGGGACAGAGAATGATAGGTTACTAATAGTTTTTGTGAAATCCATGTCTTTGGCAGTATGTGGAGTGGGAATAGAGCTAATTATGGAATGAAAATTAGTAGAAATTTTGTGTTGTCGTTGGCACACTTTCACTCTTCCGCCAATCACTAAAACAACAACAACTGAATACGCATAAAGGAGAAGTTAGTAATTTAGGTGTTCAGTGTACAAGAAAACAGATTGACGAAATTGTAATGGAGTATTGATGAAATAGTGTGGTTTTAAATGAGGAGACCATTCTCGGCAGTTTAAGTTGGTGATCACTTTTGGGCACATATTATTGGTAGAAGGTTAAAATCAAGAGGGAAATAGCTGATTTAATTTTTTGTTGTTGGAAAATAGTCAGTTTTGTAGAAATCAAATAATCCGCCATTTTTGGAGGTACGCAAGCCGTATATAAAAGGAAGGGTGTCAATTTTAATGTCTATTCGTGGCCGATTAGTGGTAGCGTTGTAATGTAATAAATGCTATGCTTTACGCTGCTATCGTAAAATATAGTTTTTGCTAAAACATGGCCAAGACTTTTGCAGCGATTGTGGAGAATTTAATATGCAAGCTAGATGTCTGCCAGTTACTAGACGTTGCTTACATAAGAACACCCAGGGACCCTTTATTAGTTGCCCTTGGAAGCTGCTTTCTATGTAAAGCGGTAGCTTGCCAAAGTTGGGAAAAGGAGGCAAGATACAGGTAGCGCATACATTTTGGTTGAGATCTATATAACTAAGATCGTTTTCATAATAATCAAAAAGGGTCCGCAGCTATTTTATAGAGGAATGGAATGATGTGGCCGAAGCCTTAGAAAAATACTGTTGTCTGCAAAAAATATGGAAAAGTAAATTACATCGAAAATGCAGAAAATAATTCCCAAGAACTGAAGTTAGATTCACTGTATTCATTAAAAAGAGGAAATGTCAAACTGCATTTTTATATAAAATATGGCTACTTAACAAAAAGGAATAAATGAGTAATAAGGGTTCACATTTCATGTCTCCAAACTGAATAACCTCCTTAAGATAATGTGTGATCGTTAGCCAACAGGTGCGTATAAGCTATGAAAACATTATGGTATCAGAATATAGGTATCGCTGCGATGTTTATTCTTTGCGTTAGGTAGCATGTTAAATTTTGTTTCTAATAGTGAAGTAGTTAAAAATTATCCTTGTAAACTGAAATGAGTTTAGTTAATATTCCTAGTAGAAGGTGTGGTATACCTCTGATCCATGTGTTGATAGGCAAATCCAGGCTGCATAGTTGATCCCAAACACAAATCTCGAGTTCAGCCAAGCTTTGATCAGAAACGCGTACCTGTTGTGAATTATTTCGGTCACTCCAAGTGTTATTTTCATTTGAAATTACAAAAGTGTACTGCTAACTTCATGATAAATTCATATTTCGTCATTTTCAATTGAATTTCTAAAATGTACGGCTAAATTCATGAACGGTCAAACTAAATTGTTACTTCTGTGTACGGTCCAAGGCCGGACTAGCTAATTGTCACAATCATTCAAAATTGAGCGCGCACAGTCAGTTGGGTTAAAACTTTCGTAGCGGCTAGTCGGGCGCCATTTCTCTACTGTTTACGCCCCATTTAACTTTTGTGTCGGCCATTATTTTGTCTCGGCTGTTTAGCCTTAGGAATTGGGGAGTCAGGTTTGTATTGTTTTGTTGTTTTTATCTTAAAATTCTGTTCTGGTGCCATTGTATTTTGTCATTTTGAATTCTATACGTAAATTGCTGCCCTTTTGTATTATTTTCGTCATGATTTTGGACTTCTAAGTAAACTCGTACTTTGATTTAGTAAAATCGTAATTTTAGTCAGTTCGTTTCTTTATTACTGTAGGCTAGGGTAATTAGGGCGATAGGAGTCTGGCTTGCACACACTCTGTTGAACCGCTGCAATCTTTTGAGTTTCAGGAAATTCGCTTGTCGGGGGTCACGCTCTCAGAGCGTACTTTCTACAAGTCTATTTCTGTGATTTAAATTCGTTTGTTCAGAGATCGTTTAGTCCAAATCTCTACACTGTAAAATAAATGGCTTGATGAGTAGATTAGATATACAGATAACATTGCGACAGGTTGGTGACTTTGCGTTATCAGCTGTAAGATCATGCTGTAAAATCTAACGTGGGGACCTAATAACATAGAAGCTGCCAGGTGTCGCACTCTTATAGATTATGTACTCTTGGCTGTGGCTTGATCACATTCAGCTGAGAATAGGTTTCAGAATTAATTTCACAATTTATTAATTGCACAATTTCAGAATTATAACAATCCTTAGAGTGGTCATAAATGCGTGGTAAATCTGTCAAATAGTTGCTGAACAGTATCAAATCTTACAGTCTTCAACTTAGTCATAGTGTCGGAGTAGCTTGGGCGTATTTCTTTCAGTGGACTGACTTCCAAAATACACACTTCCAAGTTCACTACGGAATCAGCTGGCAACGATTTGACATCAGCTGTTCTAGCAATAGGAATTGTATTCTTCGGTTCCATGGTTGAAGGAGTCCATGATGCCTGCAATGATTATAGGTGTTGTGAGAAGAGTTTAATCAAGAATTTATAATAGGAAGAGTGGCACTTAACCTTAACAAAATTTTGTAGCTAGAAGACCGTCGACAAATGAAGGTCTAAATCTCTGGGTTTGTTTAAGCGTACCGTTGTTAAGCATGTGTTTATATGCGTTTTTAGTGAAATGAATTTGACTGGCTAACCAGTTTTATTATGGTAAAATAATGTGTATAAGAGAGGCCCCAGAGATATTGATGGATATCCTAATTAGCGGTAGACGCATATAAGAGCGGTTAGTTCTTCGTTGATTGCTTGATTGCAAACTACCGTATTCCCCCAAACATCATAAATTGAACAGTCAACGAAGAGGTAAACATTTTTATCTGCGATTTTGGTATGGTAAGTGCTGGCGTTGCGAAATAAGCGATTAGATGTTAACATATTGAGTTACCATAGTAGAATTCACGTCAAGGAATTAAATATGGTCAGGCCTGGAGAGACTTACCCCAATTTCTAGCAGCAGTTCAAAGGCGCCTGCATAAGTATAACCTTTCTGATTTGGAGGCGTATACGGTTGTTTAATGCGGAGTCCACAGAATTTGTAGGAAGAATCTAGGGAGAATGCATCATAAGCACCGGGGTCAAAAGACACCACTCTGCAGTATCCAGTTGCATCGGAAATGATGAAAGAAAACATGGATCCATTTCCATTTGCGAGCGGTCTTAGTTGAGATTTACCCAACACCGTGCAATCAAGAAAGCCATCCAATAGAACAGATGGAGCACCAGTTGGACAGCACAGAGTTGAGATGTTCAATTGTTCTGCAAATGTAAGAAATAATTTATGGAGCAAAGTTGGCAATACATGTAGTGAATATTAATTATGATACTGAACAGATAGTCAGGTGGAAAAATAAATAAAAGAGCATTATTGCATTTGCAAAGTTTTCTGTTACATGGTAATTAAGCTTGCAAAAAGTACGGGAAAGACTTGAGTCAGTGCAAACTGTTAAGCGTACGTAATTAAGAGTATGACAGTACGCTTATGTGTTTTCTTCGAGTTTAAGGGGGGGCTACTAAAGGTTTGTCCCGACTTTGTCCGATTGGCCTACTTTTTGGCGAGGATATAGAGCATGGGTGTGATCAAAAAATATCGGGTACTGAGATCTTAGTTGCCTTCCAGCCATGTGCAGCCGTCACGTTTATGCGCCCGACCCCCCATTTTTCGCAACTACCAACATAATTAATTAAAAATTTCTACTGACCGCTAGGCCCAAGCTTCAAAGCTGTCATTCGCCAATATGATTTGGCACATATGTCCCTACCTGCAGAAAAATCCTAGATGTCTGTATCTTATGTGCATCTAAGGGAATTACTCTTCAAAGTTGAAGTTTCGGCAAAAATTTAAAAATTTTTGGCTAACGAAAGGAAAATTTTATTACTGGTGCGAGCTATAAGGCTGTAATTTGGCATAAAAGGAGGCCCTATGGGAGTACTCATTTGTGCCAAATGGCAAGAAATTCTGCCGCGTGAAAAATTTTTATGTCAACTTTAATCTTCAAAAATTTCCTAAAACGCCTTTTTTGGGGAATGGTAGCCCAGAAATCGAAAAAATCAAATTTTTTTAAATTAAAATTTTTTGAAATATTTGAACTCAGCGAGGTCGAAAACACCCCTACAAAATATTTCAGCTCGATTAGTGAAGGTTTGCGACTTCTATGGCTGCAGAAAGCCTCTACACAGGATCCGACAGACTGAAAATGGCGTTTTAGAAAATTTTTGAAGATTAAAGCTGACATAAAAATATTTTCACTCTGCAGAATTTCTTGCCATTTGACACAAATGAGTACTCCTATAGGGCCTCCTTTTATGCCAAATTACAGCGTTATAGTTCGCACCAGTAATAAAATTTTCCTTTCGTTAGCCAAAAATTTTTAAATTTTTGCCGAAACTTCAACTTTGAAGAGTAATTCCCTTAGATGCAGATAGGATACAGACATCTAGTATTTTTCTACAGGTAGGGGCATATGTGCCAAATCATATTGGCGAATGACAGCTTTGAAACTTGGGCCTAGCAGTCAGTAGAAATTTTTAATTAATTATGTTGGTAGTTGCGAAAAACGGGGGTCGTGCACATAAACGCGACGGCTGCACATGGCTGAAAGGCAACTAAGATCTCAGTACCCGATATTTTTTCGACCACACCCATGCTCTATATCTTCGCCAAAAAGTAGGCCAATCGGACAAAGTCGGGGCAAGTCGATTTTAGTAGCCCCCCCTTAAGTTTGGTTCAGTTAGTAAGTAAGTGTAGAGTGCATGGTAGAGGCATAGGTGTATATAATGGACTGTTGCTATTACTGTGATTGTATTTTTTGTTGGAGCCTGCTGATTTCCTCCTTAACTTTAGAGTCAACTTTGAGTCGAGTAATATCAAGTTCTTCAATTGCGAGTCCCTCTAAAGAAGTTAGTCTGGATACGGCCACATAAAATTGGCCAGGCGCGAATATTTTGTCGCCGATGTTAACTACTGCTGATTTTAGTGACTGTCCTTGGCTCTTATGTATTGTGACAGCATAAGCTAAAATAAGAGGAAACTGAGATCTCTCTACTATGTGACCATTTATAAGAAATTTGTTTGAGGTTCTAGATATGGGAATTTCTGCGTCATGTTGTGGGGAACTGTTTAAGTTTTCATTAAGAGCATTTTCAAATGTTACATTGCAAGTGGAAATACCAGAATTTTCAATGCTGAAGCTGGTTAGTGTACCAATTTTTCCATTAACTAAACCCGTTGCTACAGAAAGGTTTCTAGTAAGCATTACACGAGCACCTACAGCTAGGACTATTCTTCTTTGAAGACCGCCACAGAGTGTACTATTGTCTACATCAGTTGAGCTAATGTCTGAGGGAACAGAGAACTTATCGATGGCTTCAAATATTTGAACGTTTTGATTAGTCGTCAAACAGAGAGCGTGAAGTTTGTTGCTGTTGTATGCTTCACACTGTTGCTTAGTTGGATAAAGTCTTAATGCATTATCAAAGGTTTTGTCTGTCAAGTGAACTCCAACTTTACTTTGTAACTGGCAAATATCGTTTGGTGTTAGGGAACCGTTCCTAAGCCTATTTAGCATATTGTAAAAGGGTGTGTCTCCACTTTGTCTATGATTTTCCGTTAAGAAAATCGGCTGTACAACGTCCTTCCATAAGTGAAAACACGTCTTTTCGTTATCGTAAAATACCCATTTTCCACAAACCGGTTTTAGTTGGTATAGATCTCCAACAAAAATAATGGATATATTTCCAAATGGGGCTTCTGTATCAAAAATTTCTTGTAATCTTAAGTTTATGATTTCTAGCAATTGGTAGGACAGCATGCTGCATTCATCTATGACAAGAACTTTTAAATCGGACAACTTAGTTCTCAGTTCCGAAAGCTTTTGAGCCGATAAGGGAACATACTCTCCATCTTTCTTGTAAGCATGTTTAACTGGTAGCCAAAGTGCTCTATGAATGGTTGTTCCTCCTATACTTTGGCTAGCTATACCAGTTGTAGCTGTAAGTAAAATGCAGTTTGTGTTAAATTGCCGATGGAAGTAGTCTTTGAGCAAATGAATTAAATAAGATTTTCCAGATCCGGCGCCGCCAGTAACAAAGATGTGAAACTTTTCGTTATCACGCACTTTTTGTATTACCAAATTGAAAGCAGTAAGTTGACTTGGACCGAGAGCGTTTATGCGGTTGTGGTAATCTGTATTAGTTAGGGAGAGCTGTAAAGACTCCATGACTTCAATGTTGGAGTCAAGGGCAGACATTTCATTGCTTTCCCCTTTCGCTGTTTCAAAAATATTTACATCAGCAAATTTAGTCCTATTGCAAGGGTCAGTGGCAGATGTTGCTCTGCTTGTCTTAAAAAGTTCGATTGCTATGTTCAAAGTTTGGGCGAAGTCTTCGTCAAATGTTTCATATTTTTTATAAATTGGATCCATTTCTGATGATTTCTTAATAAATAGCTCCATGGCATTTCCAACATTTTCGGGGAAAAGTTCTTTTTCTGAGCGCCAAGGTAGAAAAGCACATAATTTTGCATAAATGAAATCTTCTAATTGCTCAGGAATGTTGAACGTTGGTAAAATTATGGCGCACTCCTTTTTCCGTTTTCTCAATATTTTGTCTACTTTGTGCAAAATCCAGGTATTTGATTTGCAATATCGTGGTTGATTAGGCAGAAACTCATACCAAGCTGCAAAATGAGCTAAACTCATATTATCGAATTCCGGGTCTGAGGGTCTTGCAGCGTAAAAGTCGAAAATATTTTCTTTAAAAATTTCTTTGCTTTGCTTTGGTAATTGTTCCAAATCCTTTTTAGGCTTAACAATTCTATATCGTTTTTCTGGCTTATACACATTTAACCATATGCTGCTGCAAGTAGACTTAACGTACTCGAGTCCTAAAGTGCGCCATGCTGCTTCCTGCGCGCTGACCTCTCTCTGACGTAAAAGTTGGCCCCCAATTTTGAATAGTCTTTTTCTATCAGAACTTTCTTTTGGTAACTCACTGAGCACTTTGGCTAACGTTTCCTGTAAGTCTTGAGGTTCAGATTTGCACATATATGCACATATATATAGTGCAATTCCATAGTATGCTCCTATAAACTGCACATCATGATTAGCTTTCCAGGAAAGGGCTATGCAGGGATTGTAAGAGTTAACATACGTATCTGCTTCAGTCAAACGCTTACTGACTATAACTCTACTCGGATTACCAGAATCAGCTTTGTTTCTTAGTCGAGTTGTTGAACTAATCTTATAAGGAATATCAAAACGACACTTATTGTGTTTCCAGCAAGATTTAGTATGTGCGTGAACTTGTACTCTGCTAACGATTTCATACAACTCTAAATCTGTTTCTTTGTTAGGCAACATGCTGGAAACGTACTTGTCGTAGAAGCTGCAAACAGGTTCTTCCCCATCCTCAATTTTTGGAGCATGTTTTATCCACAAAAATGCATGCAAATGAGGAGATCCTCGTTTCTGGAATTCTATGCGCCAAAAATAATTTTCTATTTCCCCAAGAGGCTTTGATTTTCCCTTCAAAATAAACTTTAAAAAAGCCCTACTTCTTCTGTAAAAGAATAATGCAGCAAGAACTGGATTAGATCTAAGTAGCGCAATTCGATCTTTATGCGTTAAACATTCATCTAATTTTCTCCCCGACAACACGTCGAAAAGTTCTGGCCACAACTCACTTGAGTCTGCAGCAGATAGGGTAAGAAACCATGTAGGAGGTCCCAGTAGCCGTATCTTTGCTAATAATACTTTAAGTTGAGATTTTAAATATGCAGAGTATCCCCTAAGTTTCTTCAAGTGAGTAAAACATTTCTCCAAAAATTCTTCTGGAATATCGTAAAACAGTTCTCCTTTCCTATAGTTCATTTTAGCTGTTCGAAGCGCTATGCTTACTGAACTGGACACTTTCTCTAATTCCAAAATAGAGAGTGCATAAAACAAATACATTATATCCTGCTGAAAGCGCTTGTCGAAATTTAGCAGTCGCGATCGGAAGTAGCGGTAAACTGATATTTTTAGCGGCCTTATTTGCTTTAAACCTCCTTCACCGTTGGGAAATAAATATGGAAATGTTTTTTCTTCGACATATTTTTCAGTAAAGTGGGACAAGGCTGAACCTTGATTTCGATTAATTTTCACAATTTGGCCTTTCTGCAATAACGTTTTTATATCAATGTTTGAGGGCACTTGATCACATGGCATTGTAACGTATTCCTCTGGAAAGAAGTCTTGCTCCATGTTAGTTTCTACGTTTAGTTGTCCCTCTATTTTTTTAGACAAAAATTCAATCGTTTCTGCAACTTGTGCGGAAGCGTATAGGTGATTATTTTGGTGAAGCCATTTAAGAGCATCCAAGATTACCCTTAAGCGCACAATATTTTGTGACGTGGGTACTGCTGTGCTTTGCGCAGACTTAACAAGGATAATGTTTTTGATCATGCTAACAAGCGAAAAGTTTTCTTTGTAGAACTTAGCTATATCTGTAGAACATGTTAAAATTTGGCCTTTCTCCCCATACTGTCCCCCAGGGAGCATTACAATGCTTAGAAAAGGATGTACTAGTCCAATAATTCTCTTTTCAACGTTTGTAAGACATTTCAGGATTTCAGGTATCTGTTCTAGTTCTAGTAAATTTTTTCTGCTAGTATCTATGTTCCCTTGATTAATAAATTTCCTATAGCAAGTTGTACAGTATCTACCAATTTTTATTGTTATTCCCTTGCCTTCCCCGATGCTACTATATTTTGCTTCATCTGAGAATAGCAGTTTTGCGCAGCTGTTGCAAGAAAACTCTGGTATCTGAGCAATGTAATCACGAAACCGTTTGTAGTCTTGCATGAAATGTTTGGAACGGGTGTTTGAAGTTTCACAATACTTCACAACGGTTTGAAACACAGCTTCAAAGCGCTCATCGAAACTCAGCTTCAGACACTTACTTGATTCAATAAGTCCAGTTTCCATTGCTGTGTGACCGCTATCTTTGTCTTCAGCCTTTCGCTTCTTTCCCTTTCGCTTCTTCTTTGGGCCATCCTTGATTGATTCACTTGATTCGTTGATTTCATTCACAGCACATTTCTCCTCTGCTTGTTGTTGTTGTGACTCTGTTTCCAAACCATCGAGGCTGAACGTTTTCTCCACTTCTTGTGATCCGTCCAATTCCATTTCGTCTCTGCTTCTAGACGCCATGACTGAATCTACAAAATTGCTATTGACATAAATTAACAGGTAGACTTTATCCGTAGGATTAACAACTAAGCTAGTAGATGTGGGCCTGATATTCTTGAACGGTTCGAAAGTGAATGCATAATTTAAATCGTCTAATATACGCCAGTTCTTCGCTGAATCCTGCACCACTGGTATGAAATGGTTGCCAGTACTCAGAATTAAGCTCTTCAGTTCAAGCTTTTTACTACCTTCAACGAAATCTAATTCTACATTAAAATTTCTATAAGTTTGGCCGACAAGTGCTACAATGAACAACTGAGGCAATTCTACTAGTGACACATTTACTCGCTTTGATCTACAAATACTGCAAACTTTTCGAGAGGCCCCATTAAATAGTTCATCTAAGCAAGCTCTTAAACTTCTGTTTCGAAGGCACAAATCATTACTCACAAACAGCGGAGAGCCCAAATTAATTTCACATCTGTAAGTGCATTCCAAACATTCTATCTCTAACTTTGGACTAAGCTCGTCGTTGGAATTCATTTGTTCAACAACCTCCACTATATCAGCTCTGTTCGTGCCAATGGGATTATAGGTAGGGCATACTTTTATAATTTCTTTCCACAATAGGTTTCTACACTTTAAAATATTGTTCAAGTCATCAGGATTTTCAGCCCTTTTCTCGCAACACATTTTCACCTGATCTAGTAGAGATATTCTATTTCGATTTCCCCCATCACAGAAACTATAACTTTGCAGCAAGGAATGAAATAAGGCATCAAATAGAGCATCTATACCACATGAGTACATGTTTGTCTCAGTCCTGCATGTGTTCAAGCACCACTTCATGACTTCACTTACCATCAGAAAAAAATCTGTTTCCAGCAAAATCCTTTTCGAAGCCAAGGTGACAAAGTGATAAAGAAAGGCTGCTCGCTCGTTCAGCCACACAAACAGAAGACTGTTAAAGTGTTCAACTGAGCATTCTGCTCCGACATCTAATTTGCATATTTTCCAAATCCGTCTATTAAAGATTCCGTTTCCCATTTCGGCGGGGGGGAAGTTAAAACAGGGAAACATTTATTTTATGCCACCCCTTTGATTAAAAAAACAATGAACTGTAAAAAAGTTTATCACTTTCACCACAGCATCATTTTCAATATTTAAATCAAACTTTTCTTCCACTGCCATCAATGCAGTCCCCCTCCGGCTAAAAAAAGATACTGAAAAACAGTGCTAAGCATAGAGAAGCAGGCCATTTCGAAATTGGAGCCACAGTGTTAAACACCTAGTTTCCGAAGCAATCATTCCGCCTCCAGGCGGAATAAAAATCACAATCACAATAACAATAAAACCACAATCATAAAGGTTTTAGTTGTCTAAAAGGACAACTACAGACACAACACCGCCCCCACACCAAACATTTTCTTAATTATTATTATTAATTAAAATAAATACTAAAACCAACCCCCCCCCCCCACACCCACCACAAAAAATAAAAAAATATATAATACATATAACAGCAAAAACCACATACACACAACAAAAAAATAAAACCAAAGCAAAATACAATACAAATACTACACATCCCTCACCTCCCACATCTCAAAAAAAAAAAAATATATAAAAAAAATATAATATATATTGTTTTTAAAAATAGAATAAAAAAAGATGGAAGTTAGGAAATAGATAATAAAACGAACAACAATAATATTACTATCATCACTCCACTCACAAAAAAAACAACACAATACAACATAGTAAAAAAGAGTATAGAAAAAAAAACCAAACTTAAACAAAAAACAAAAAAAAAAACAACAGCAGCAAAAATAAAAACAAAAAGTTTTTATTTTATTTTCAATTTCTTCATTTTCTTCTTCCTCACAACAAACATTGAAGTATCACAAAAAAATAACATTAATCATCCAGAATACAACAGAAACGACCCCCCCCCCCCGCCCGCCCCCCCACCACCAAGTTTTCATTTCAAAACCACCACCCTATAATATATAAAAAAATAAAATATATTATATTATAAAATAAATACAATTTAATTTTATAATTCAATGTAATCTTCGCAGAATACTCGCAATAGACACTCGCTACCAAAAAAGTCAAAAGAGGATCCCAAATACACAAAAAAATTTCCCCACCCCACAAATGTTTGCACTTAGTGACAAAAATTTTTATTCTGCCATGAGACAGTGCTTAGAAATTTTTCTGGATATATATATATATATATATATATATATATATATATATATGAGTAGTATAAAAATGGGCGTTCTGGTGCAGAGGCGCAGGAGGCGCTTGAGGCAGATCATATGCATTTAGTTTGTGGTACTTGAAGCAGTTCAAACCTGCGTTATTACGTCAAGTTTATTAATGGAAAACCGTCCACTTAATTACCCTTATTAGAGTTTTCAATTTAATATTTTATAAAATTAATTTAGATAATTTACCATTAACTAAATAGAAACTAACAATAGAATTAAAAAACATACCATGTGTACATGTGTACTGGAAAGGTGGCAGCAGCGGAATCAAATTGAAGAAAACTAAATTTGAAACTACTATGAGAAACTACTTTAAACTAAAGAAGACAAAAACTAGGACACTACTCTAATTGCACATTTTAAAATTTTAATCACCTTTTTACAATGATGATAGGGGACTTTATGCAAAAACAAGTCCCAGCCCCTCCTATTTGCAATTCACACACTCATTAATTTAGTTTTTACACACACAAACATACAATTTTTCGACCTATTTCAAAACTTTACTCCAAATCAGTGACACCGAAGCCTAAATTTTTGAACTAAATTTCTACTATAAAAGTCAAGAGCTCCTCCAGTCCAAACCATTCTACCACATACTGCAATCATCATCATCATCATCATCATCATCATCATCATCATCATCATCATCATCACCATCACCATCATACAGTAAGTTTGATATCTGTATTTTCTTATACTCGAAATTTAAACTTACATCTACAGCTGCAGTTAAGCCTTGCTTCGTGACACTGAGGCTGGTGTCAAGCTGTTTCTATTTTTAGTTAATTGGCTAAATTCTATTTAATGAATTCTGTAATTAGCAAAGTTCGGTTTAACCAGATTTTCCTGTGCCTATTCTACACAGAATTGTATATCTCTACAAAATGCTTTATTTTTCAGAGAGTGAGAACCGTCAGTAAAGCCTCCACGCTGCGATAAGAAGAAGCCATTTTCAGCAATACTGGGAATAGAAGAACCAAGATCTGAAAATCTCCATCTGTAAGTAGCATTTGGTATTACTAACAGGGACAAGAGTACATTATCCCTCGTAAACATTCTACAAACTAGGTCCCTAGATCGTAGGTTTAAGCCCTAACCAACTACTTAAATTTATACTTCATTTATTATATACAATCGCATGAAAAATACAATGAGTACAATCATGAAAAATTAAATATGAGACAATACCTCCACCAAATTTTTGACATTTTTATCATTTTTCGTACAATCCACACCAAAAAACCTTAAAAATTGTTTAAAAGTTCCGTATCCCTTACACCGCCACAACAAAAACGCAACAACATATAGGCCACACGCACTACTATCAATACACTGCATAGGCATACAATTATATACACAATGAGTCAAATTGAGTCCATATAGTTTAGGGTTCATTCCATAGGAGCAAAAGAATTCCGTTTGTCCATCGGTAGGGACATAGATTGCCACCCAATGCTGCCCGGGATGAGATGAGGGAGCCGTATTAAGCACCAAACCACCAGGACCATCAACCACCAGTTCATCCTTTGCAAATACCCCTTTGAAATTAGGAATCCTTTCCAGCAACCGCTCAATCTCCAAGGTATTCATTAGGCTTTGTAGTCCATTAATAGCTCACGAGATCTTGTTATCTCGATGATGCTTTCAAATTCACCATAGACGATAACATTGATTGTTTGCACCAGATTGCTAGCAAACTGCAGGCTCAGTCGTAGGTTTCCCTGTCTACTTAGCTCCAAGTGATGAGAAGTATTTCCACAACCGTCAGGAGTTAGATCAAAGCAGAACATGGCATATCCACTTTGAAAATTTGGATAGCTTATATCTGTTCCAGAGTCAGAATAGGACTTGTTCTTCACATTAAATAGGTTTGCATACGCTCTGATCATCCGCTTGTCACTTAGTTTCATAGGACACCCAGCCACCGGTTCTCCATCAATAGTTAACTCCAAATTGTCCAGATCAAATGTTTGAAAGTTAAATGGGTTGTTGCTGTAACGCCCATTCATAGCATTATTAGTAATCATTGCAAACACCAGCTTCTTTGGTATGTGCCCAGCAAAGAAATTGTCACGTGATGCAGATCGAGTGTTGAAGGGTACTGTAAGCACTTCAATCTCGGTTCTGTTGACAGGATATAGTGCATTCCCAAGAGATAGTGCCTTTTCATGAGCCAGTGATACGCTTGGAGCAATCTGCACATGTCGAACCCAAAGTATAGCTTCACTGATTTCAATCTTAAACTTCTGAGTCACATCCTCTCCAGACATTAAACAAAACTCTGGAGAACTTCTTATCAGCTTGATCCGAATAGGTACATTACTCAATAGATACTTGTCTTGAAAGAATAGATCCACATGAAGAGGCCCATAGAGTTCAAACAGCCTACTACCTGCTGTCCGTACCCAACGCTTCGCCAGTCCAGTATTACTCGCAGATGCTGCTGCATTCACATCTTCCATTTCTGTATCTTTATAGTACAGGATTGAGCTTAGCTGGCTTCCTTTAGCATCACTACCAAAATTCAACAGAGTCTCAAATGCTGCCTTCCATGGATACGTTCCAGTACTCTGAGTGATCATTCGATTACACACATGCACATCCACTTTGGAAAAAAGTGCATGTAGTAGCATATTAACTGGTGCTACTTTTACATCATTAGCAAACGCATTTCCACCTGCTAATACAATTTTAGCTGCAATATAGAGCCTCGTATCAGACAGGTCTGTATAATGAGGGGATGGCTTTATGTCAAACTCTATAGGTCCGCCATCAGTTGTATTAGCCAAGGGATAGTAAGGTACATAGTTGCTCTTCTCCTGGCTTGTCTGAGTACCTGGCAGCTTGAAGAGATCCAACTGTGTGGAGACGCAAGGACAGGACCGCTCATGAATCAGAGCCATTACTGAATATGTCTTGATGTCGTTGTCTTTTTGCCCCTTTTATACCTTTTCGAGGTGTTGGTCTTTTACCCATAATCTTATTCACTGCTTTATGTCCAAGCCTGAGACCAGCTTGCTTTCCTCTAGTTTCCAATGACTCCAGTGGATCCTCACCTCTTACAATGTCGTGAGCAACATTGACTCCAGTTCTCAGAGCTTCTTGACCGATTGCTTTAGCACCAGACCTTAATAGAGGAGCAACGGTCTTGGTGAAGAAGGGTACCACGCCTCTGAATAAGCTACCAAACAGACCACCCAACCCATGTCCTTGTTGGATTGATGGTCCCGAAAAGTATGCAAGATTACCAGATGCCTGATTTGCATAATAGTCGTTCATCATCTGTTGATCGTGAGGATACATTATGATGCCAGCAGCTTTGGTCTAATATGAAGTTTCAAGATTAAAGGACTGCTGCTTAGAAATGGAAACGGCAAACCACTTGATGTTCTGATTTGGATATGGACGACATCAACCGATGACTTGGCCATGTCAAGATAGTAGGGCTTTATATACTTTTCAGAAATAGTTATTCCAGGAGTATTGGTTGAGGTATTTACCACTCGAAGCAACGGTGCCATGGCATCTCCAACTCTCTGATGGTCAACCAAGTCAGAGTAAACAAACATACTATTTTGCACACTCCCAAAGTTAGGAGGAAAGTCAGCGTAGGTTGATTCAGAGTAGAAATGGAAATAATTAGATCCAGAATTGAAGCCAAGAATGTAGGATAGTACTGGACTGAGGGATATGTGATGAAAATCTTTGGGATTATTATATTTGACGCGGTAACGTTTCTTCTCTGGTACCCAGTCAATGTGTACACCCATTTCATCAAATTGACTCAATTGTTCAACGAGTTCTTCAGCTGATGAATAATGACCAGATCGCAAGACAATCTTGCCTATGACCTTGTAGTCTGCCTCTTCGTTACCATGAAAATATATTGTGGCATCTGATGATTGGAAGGTTAGGAATGAGTTTGGATAAATCAACTCCACTAGAGCCACTTCATGTTGTCCATATAGGATCAGCGGTTTAGCCAATTTCACTCGAAAGTTTGCCAACGTGTTATCAGGAAAGTGATCCATTGAACTGTTGGATGGTAGAAATAGATACATCACGCTAAATTGACAATGTCGCCTTCTTTAACATATGAATTAAACTTTGCTGGATATCCTTGCCACTTGACCAAGTATTCAATACCTTGAGGACCTTTCCTTGTTCGCAAAATCTTTTCAATCTTCCAAATGTCGTCAGAATCTTTGTCAACTGGTTGAAGTTCTTGAGCAACAAACTTTCCTTTTATAGTTTCATCCATGAGATCTTTTAGGACATAGCGATTTGGATGACCTGGTATAACCTCACTAATCGTAAACAATTCTTCAGTATAGTTTGGTAGATAGCCCTTCTCGAAGAGTGCCTTCACTTTGCTCATTCTAACCAGCTGTCCTTCACACAACCTGTCTTCTCTTTTCACCTTCTTCTTGTACAAGTTGTTGTATACTATTGCTTCGTTTGAGGGATTATGTTGCGTTAGGGCTACTGTTGCGTTAGGGCGCCCTTTAAAGTCACAGCTGTTAACTGGTCAGTTTTGGAAGGTGTAGCGTTAGGGCGCCCCTATGTTGTGTTAGGGCGCCCTTAAGTGAAGTTAAAGAGAAGAAGTGTTGCGTTAGGGCGCTATTGTGTTGCGTTAGGGCGCCCTTGTGTTGCGTTAGGGCGCCCGAGTACACAGTTAAGTTAAGTAAGTTAAATAGCTCAGACAATAACTTGAAGCTGGCCCTTCCATTTTGTGTATGTTTATTTTTCAGAATATTTTCACCATCAGAGCTTTTTGTATTTTAACAAAGTGCGACATAAATTTTCCACATGTGATTCAAATATTCAAAATTACAGGCGTTTCCTTTACTATTAGCATTTTTTTTATTTTGTATTTTGTATTTGGCCTAGCATCGTTGGGTACAAAAGGAGACCCGATAGATGCTGCTCTCCGCCGACTACTGAAAGGCAGTCAAGAAGAAGCGGAGAAGCGAAGGCCAAGGACAGAAAACAAGGCCCCCAAGCCAGACTGACATACGGTTATTGGCCAGGGTCAGCACTGCTGAAATAGCCTCAGTCACCCCCAAGGTAGCTGTCGTCGTTTATCCGACGACAACTGCCCCCCGCTTATCAACAGTGACTAGGATGGCGGAAACCTAGCTTGGCTTGCTCGCAACATTAGCTCAGCACATTAACCATCAAACGCCACGGATTTAAATTACTTAGCATCAAGATATAACGGTTAAGGTGCTGGTATCGCTTTGTGTAAATTTGACCCTATAGGCTTTAATTCTTTGTGGAAGTGGATGAAAGTTTTCAAATATACTATTTCGGTGCTCTTTAACATTCTAAGACCAGTCCCGCATTTTTAGGTGCAAAGATAAGAAATTTTTGGTTTTTGCCATTATTCTCTCAGCCCATAGTCGAGACACCAGATTGGTTGGTATGGCTGGAAAGAGGGCGGAAAAATGAACATTTTTGCTTTTACAACTTTTGAGCTATCTCTAATGGTTAAGTCAGTATAAGCAAAAAACGATTTTTTGGGTCCAAAAATGGACGTTTTCGAGAAAATCAGTTTTTTCAAAATTACTGCCAAATCGTACGGACAATTTTGGGTTATTTATACTCGACCGATACACAGTCTCATTTCACGTTTTATCAATGCCTATTCGCCGGAGTTTGTTGCTCTAAGCTAGAGATTTGGTCGAAAAACCATTTTGGCAAAACTGCGATTATTTTGTTTTGAACATCGATTTCTCAAAAACTACCCAATGGATTCGCGTGATTTTTGGCAAAATGAGAATTCGCACTATTGCGGAGGGACATTTGTCTTCGTTTGAGTTAAAACATCTCCAGTTGCGAGAAAACTCAATGCAAAGTTGCGAAATTTTGTGTCACCACACGTTTAATGGATTTTCTTGACCGTTAAGACCTGCTAAGCCAAATCCAAAAAAATGTCCCTCGGCCCACATGTCCTTTATAGGGCAGCACAAGAAAAAATTTTGGCTGATTCCATAGTTTTGAGAAATCGATGTTCAAAAATTTTTGGTCTATACTCAGCCTGTCAGATGTCACTATGTCAGAAAATTTTAGCTATTTTTTGCGGATTTTTATTTGTTTCGTACTCTCATGAGAATCTACAGATTATAAGCTTTAAAATGATGTATAAAGCTCTTTCCAACTCATAAAATTGCGAAACTTATGGCGTTTCAAAAAATACCCACAAAAGCACTGCACAAAACGATACCAGCACCTTAAAGGAACTTAGCTAGCTAGTGTAGTTCTCCGTGCAGATGTGAGCAAAGGTCCAACGGGGTATCCGAAACCTGGATTCCAATCCGGAGTCAGAAGAGGGTGGACAGTCGCTATGAGACTGTGATGATCACTAAGAGGTGGGCAGTATTACTTTGCCAAGTAGACATCAGTGGCCGGCCTCGGCCTTTTCTACCCAGATAACTGGAATCCAAAAAATGTCATGTCATACATTGCAATATCTATGTTGAGAGCCATCAAATGGCTATACCGAGTTTAAGTTTATACTTGAAGAAAGAATTTTGTTTCCTGTTTCATAGGTTTTGTAGTACATATACAGTAATGGTAAATTTTTACGTTCCTAAAAAAGCAAGCTAGTCCTTTCTTTCAACTGAATTAAGGAGAATTTTATTAAACGTTCTAGTTTATGCAAAATTTAAAGTTCTGTAAACTTATCTATCAACATTTCTCCATCAGCCTACTATTAGCATTTGCGATACTAGAGAAGTTAGAAAACTATTAGTAGTTTGCTGCACTAGTTGCATGTATATATAGCAAGCAGAACGCTCAATTTTTACGGCAATTCTAAACTAAAATGAACTTCCAGGTTTACAGGAGAACACTGTAAACTTTACCGGCATGAATCGTATCCCTAGAAAAGATGCCGGTTCGCATCAAAAAGTTTTCGGAATGACCCGAAAATCGTCTACTCTGTGTTATCCTTGTCAGCTTGTCCAGCTAATTCCCGGAAACCTTAAGTTGTCAAGTTTTTGAGGTTGAAAATGTCAAAGTTTGGATTATAGAATTATACAAAATAATTCTAAAACTTAATAAAAAAGTCCTAATTCCTCTAACATTCTCAAATTGTTCGCTCTTAATAAATTCTTGAAGAACAAAATGGTTAAAAACTACCTTTTTCTAATATTCTAAATATTCTAAAAACTAATATTTCACGTATTGAATACTGCAAATGGCAGTTTTCAAGACAAAAACAATGGAATAGGAGCCAGGCATTTATGTACTCTGTACAATCTACGTATGTATAAGGTATGTTTGTTCTATTTCAATAGTCCTTGATTCATTCATCCGGTACTCTTCATATGAGTAATACAAAATTTAGAACAGTGTATTGTGCACTGTCAACATAAGGGCGCCCTAACGCAACACTGGGTAGCCCTAACGCAACATAAGGGCGCCCTAACGCAACACTGGGTAGCCCTAACGCAACAGAAGGGCGCCCTAACGCAACACCAGGTAGCCCTAACGCAACAGAAGGGCGCCCTAACGCAACAGTAGCCCTAACGCAACAAAATTGAAATGACCGAAGGTCAAAGGCGCCCTAACGCAACTTTACCGTTATCTTCGTGTGGAGGTAACAACTCCATTTACTAAAGGGATGATAAGCCGTAGGGATTAGGGCTGAAGTATCCCTCTTCACCTTTGCTGGGTTAGTGTCATTAGTAGTCACTCGTTAGTAAAACTTAATTAGACTTAGAATCTTGTTCAAGACTAGTATTAGCGTCTTAATTGATTGTGAACCTTGACCCTATTGGTGAATTTCCTGATTTCTACTGAATACTGGCAACTCTAACTAAACAAACATGGTAATATACACAATTATTGCTTGGACATTATTTGACAATTACATTCCATGTTGATGATCTTCGCTTTTCCTTGCAGTTCCATGGCATGAGAATTCGTCCCAGTGATTTGATCATTTGAAACCTCTTTTAAAGCTGATCTTAGATTACTTTTAACATTTTATTTTATTAATTCCATTACATTTAACCTGACCACCCACCCAGACTCATCTTACATTGTATCCTTTTCTTGTAAATTTCAGCTTAACGATTCACTTGAACTTTCTGTATTCACCAGATACATAAAAATTGACTTATTTTTCCTCTACAAAAGCGAGGATCAGTCTACATGGGCTGGTGGCCTTGGAAGTCCCAAAGAAGTCAAACTGAAGTAATGCTCAAAAATATATTTTGATTTTAAATTTTACTAACCTGAATAGTTATTTTTATTTGTTTATATTCTTATATTATATTTTTATATTTTTATTAAGATTTATTTGTTTTACAGGTGGCTATTTCCAGCAGTAAAGGGCATCTGCGCTGCAGTTTTGATGAATCACCTGTTCAATATTCCCTGCAATTATGAAGAATTTTTAATTGCCAATTATGGCGTTAATTGGACGACTCCTCATCTAACCAAAGACTTTTTCTGGTATCGCTCGCATAAAAACGTTCACAGAAATGGAAAGTGGTCTCAGAAAGACTTCAACGCCTTTTACTTGCCTTGGTAGCCTTGATTTAGGTGTAACTTGTTCATGCTAAAATATAGTACTACTTGCTGGTACGAAGTCCCAGTGCTTACAAACATTTACAAGTTCCCAGCGTTACTTTGTTGGTTGTTGGCTTAACCTAATCTTAGCAAGCTACGTAGTAATGTGTACTACAACCTGACTTTTGCAATGGAATCTACCTAATTCAAGCTATGACTAATGCTTTTCAAATTATATACTTGGTCATTGATAGTAAATCAAGTCGACTCATAATATTTGACATAGGTACAACGAATAGTCACAAGAAATCTATATTAGTAGCTAGATTCTCACCAACGCGAACTTCTGAGCTCTTTGTGCTGAGCCCGCCAGCTGAAGATCTTCATGTAATTTCGAAATCCAAAAATCCGCAAGCGTTTCGTGCTGGTACTCCGAGAAATTATTATTTGAAATTGACAGGAAAAGTTTATCTACCTCTCATGGTAGGTCAATTTCATTGACCGGATATGGGTAATTTCTATTCAAGAGGGCTTACTGCACTGCATATATAGTGCATAGACTAATTTAAATGCAATGTGCAATGAAGCTCCTGCGGTTCAGTTTAGTTTACCTACAGGTCAGCGAATATTGCAGAAAGCTGCCGAAGAAGGAGTTCTGGAATCTAAATTTTGAACGCTCACTAGTCTTACAATAAGTTTCTTTGTATATAGGTTGCTGCTCCTTAGGGGAACTGACACAGAGTCAAATTACAAGAGAGAAACACCGCTGTAATAGCTTTAACAAACCTACAGGTAAGAGCTATTACCAATTGTACATGTTAATCGAAATGACCTGAAATTTTTGATAAATTTTGGTTTTGCTACGTCCCTCCTACCAGGACGTAGCTGGAATGAGTGTATCACGTCAACAGCTTGTGTTAAGTAGCTTGAAACTTGAAGCAGCTGGTGTCCATATCAAAACCAGATCAAAATGTTTATTATATAGATTCTATTCTGAGCGAAATAGAACCGCTGTCTCTGATAAATTTGGCATATATATCCATTAGTTGTGCAACTAAATCCATATAGTTTTCAGTTAGAATGTTTATTATTCTATCAGTCCTGAATATGTGCACAATAGGGTTTCGGAAATATATACGTCGTCCTTACACCATTACTACGATGCCGTTTTTCTGTAAGGCAGTTGCATAAGCGGCTCAAGACAGAATTTTGCTGAAAAGGACTCTTCGTCGTGCTCGTACCAGTCGCTCGTAGACTTCCTTAGGGTGTGCGCATAAATTTCTGAATGTACGCTGAGCCGTGCACCACCGTACGTACCTAGGTAAGCACTATGCAACGTTTGGACCACTTGTCAGTATTTTCCAAAACTGACAAACAGACACAAGAGTTTATAATAGCATGCTATTATAAACTCTTGACAGACAGGTGGTGGTGGTGAAGGCTGATTTAGGATGAAGGTGTGAGTCGAAGTTTTCCAGTTTTTTCACACCTTTAACATTAAAAAGCAGGGAAACTAAGTTTTGAGGAGTGCGACTTTTCTGTAAAGGATGTGAGCTCTAGGTTTGGTAGAGGTGCAGTCCCCCTAATTAAAGAATGAAAGAAAGTTGCACATCACCTAGCTAGCACCCGAGAAAATGGTATAAATATGGACGTGTGACCCCATAGGGTCAGTGGTTCAACACCTGCATTTCAGGTTTTTTCAACGACAGCTTTTCAAGCGTGAAGATTCTGTTACAGTTTTTGTCCTGTCTCAAGTTTGCAGTTGCAGAAGAGTCTGGGCCGAGTTTCTAACACTCAACTGCTTCTAACTGGTATGGAGGTATATCGCCAGGATGCTTTACAATGTCGAAGAGTTGAAAAGACTTCAATTAGCCATATAAGTGGCCGTTACTAGAGTAAATACTTGGAACAATTCAGCCAACTTTCCTGCAAAGAGAAGCTAATGACGCAAAACAATAGTCTCTTGAAGAAGCAAACAATTTTGCACATTCCTAACTTTCCATTTACTAGTTTCTTAATAGTTCTGTGGGTTTGAAATTTGAAGTCCTCTTGTAACCTCAAAATTGGCTTCCGTTTCAACCCTGTGCTGAAATTGGCCGATATTCGCTCTACCCTAAAATTTCGACTGTAAATAATATTTCGTATTGAATATAGGATCTTTTAATCGACAGGAGAGTGGGTAAATAGGTACAGTTGTTTGTGACTAAAACAGTATTGTTGAGTGTGTGCTTCAATATTCTCAATTTTTCCCGTGTTTTTATCCTGGAAGTTTGACAGTATTTGGAAGTATAGCCTTGTGAGATACCAACCAATTAATTATTAAATTTACTATAAATTTATCAATTGTACTTCTGTGCAGGTTAGTAATTTGGTTCCATTAATAGAGAGAGAGTACGTAAATCCCTGTGATTCACAGAACATACAGCTATGTTCTGAATGAATTATGTTACAGCAATTTTTAGGCTTCAGCGTCTGATAAGTGATTTGTGAACAATTACGTGAACTGTGACAGAAATAATGTTTCAATGAGCTTGTAGGAAGGTTGTATTCTAAAAATAGTGACAATTAATTTCACTAGCATGACGACGTGAGTGGGAAATCGCAGAGTTCCTGTTCTGCGCTATGGAAAGTTATTTTTACATGCTTCCTTGAAACTGTAGCTAAAGCCTCATAATTTCATTTCATCTCATTTCATTAGAATTCAACTCAGTGCTCATGGGAAAATATGCTAAGCTAATCTTTCAAACTGTTTATTCAAAAGCTTAGGCATAATTTTTTCCATTCCTGAAATTCAGTCATCTGTTTTCACTATTCCGAGTCTCTCCAGAAGATCGGAACTTACTTTATAGTTCTAACGCTTTGTAAAGTGAAAGTCTATTCTAAGAATGGTTCATGCTGAAAAATGAAATCAGAATCTGCCACATTTGAGCATGTAGGCGCTTAAAGACGATTATTATTCCTTATCCCTCCCTGTTGGCATATGTTAACGAGGGGGGGGGTCTGGGAGTCCAAGCTCCCCCCTCAGCCCGTACAAGGTACAAGCCGAACCATCGTCAAGACAAGGGGTAAGTGTGAATTGGCCAAGGGGTAACCAAAACTGGCCTAAAAAGTGGTCTTTTATGCTACAATTTTGAAAAAAATCCGGCTTCTATGGGAAATTTTCAGTAAAACATTCCGGCAAAAATTTTGCAAATTTTTTCATGCAAGTTTGCAAGATTTTGTTACTAATTAAGAAAAAATTGCAAATTTTAATAAAATTAGCGTTAATATTTCGAAAAAGCTTCGTTAATTTACTCTAGAGGTAGGTACAGGCCCCCTAGAAAACTTCAGTTCAAGGTACAAGTCCCCCCCGGATTCGACCCTATATGTTAATGTATGGTTCAGGCAGACTGAAATGCTTTTCTTTCAGCAACACAGAAAAATTATTTCTGACCACACTGACAGATTCAACAGGTGCTCACTCAGTTGTAACAAGAGTACATAATAATAAGAGTATGCCACTAGGCAAGCTCTATGTTATCAGAGCAAAAACTATGCTCTGCACGCTAACGGCCCACCCCCCCGCAAATCAGACCTTAGTGACCCCCCCCCCCCGCAAATCAGTACCTAGTCGAAACGGGGGTACGCTCACTCGCTCTATGTTTATGTGCTTAAGCTCAAAAACACAAGCAGTGCGTGCGCGAATTTTGTGCCTGCTTTGAGCTTTAGAACACAAACATAGCGCTCAAAATTCTTTGAAGTGAAGGGTCTAATTTGCGGGGGGGGGGGTGGGCCGTTAGCGAGCAGAGCATAGTTTTTGCTCTGATAACATAGAGTGTGCCTAGTGGCACACTCTTATTATTATGTACTCTTGGTTGTAACAAAGCACCGCTTCTGCAGATCAGAAAAGGTCCGCTAGCAGTGCCTCTTAAAATCTGTGGCAAAAGCCTGCTCCCTTTGCAGTACATTTTTGTCAAATTAAAATAGATATGAATGTTTTTTCTGACGCCGTGCAATTGTCAAATTTTGCTTTGGAGGAAAGCTACATATTCAAGTATTTCTGAGACTGTGGTGAAATAAAGTATACATTTTTGAGTGCCAAACTACGAGTTTTCACTTTCTAAAACAAATCATTCTGAGTTTTGAAGGCTGCTTACATTTATGACATGGTGAAGTATCTGAAATAGTATTTCGTTATAAAGAGTAAAATAAATATAACACTATATGCAAGCTTGGGTATCCAGTAGGCTTCATTAGGCTTCAACAGTAAGGAAGTACGCTACTCTCTACTTTGATGTTCAGCTTCCCCCTCCTCCCTCCCAAAACAACTGAGACTACCACTGCTACCACTAACCGGAATACCAACGGGGGTAATATAGCCGAAATTTAATATTCAATGAGGTCATATATACGATTACTTTGATGCTCATTTCCGAGTTGTAAAATACTACCCGTTTGATATTTTAAGAACTCTTTGTATATCCTGTTTTGCAATTTCAGCTTTGACTTATTTCATAAATCTTTTCGCGCCGAACGCTTCTGTTTAGATACAATTCGTGCTTTCATGGGTAACGTAATCCTTCGATTTACATACAGTAACAAAAAGTTGAAAAAGAACAGGTAGTAAATTGAAACTTTTGTTTTTACCAGGATTTCTGTCACATGAGTAGGTTCTGACGGCATCTTCAGATTAAATTAAATCTCATGTGTCTCAATTTCGTACCTATGTTTTTTGCTTTCACGCTAATTAGTTGTGGTGCATATATATCTCCTTTACAATGGGAAATTTGAAAAAACTTGCTTGCCTTTTTGACATAGAATTTAACTTTTTGACACAACTCTTAACAACTCTATTTATCAAGCTCCAGACATCTCGCTGTCTTTAAAGCTTTCTTCTGAAATTTTTTAGGTCACACCTTGTTGCTCCTTGCGCTGGGTGGTATTTTGCAAATTCTTCAATTAGACTCTTTTCAATTTTGCCACTTTATTGAGGAAAAACTTTTCCTTCACTTTCCTCCATCAGTTACTTTTAATGAAGTAGCGGTTGGTAGAGCTTGCAAACTTAATCTCTTTGGGTTTCGTTCTGTTCTGCCCCAAAGGGCTTTCTAAAGAAGCTGTAGACTAAAGTAGAACTTGAGAGAGACTGCATACGTTTGTTGTAATTAGATTTATGGAAAAGTTACTTTGTAAGCACTTTAAGCGCTTTTTTATGTAGCTTTACCTTCCCCAGTTCTAGGCTGTGCGGAGGTACATCGACACCAGGACAAAGGAAATTAAGAGCAGAGCACAGGTTGACCCTATTTTTAGGTCTCCCGTTCCTTCTCCCCGCTGGGGAAAGCTACAAAATTGTATTCCAGAAATTGTTCCGTAGACAGACTTTGGAAGTATGGCCTAACCCGACTTCATTGTCTGTCTAAGCAAGTCAAAATGGTGTTAAGTCAAAATTAAACCAAATCAAAATTAGGTGAATCATTAATGAGAACTAGCTCGCTCTGTCAAGGAGTTAGCCGTATGTTAGATCTATCGAAGGTGTCTTTCTCAGACAGAAGGCATGCTGCTTGGACATATTCCTATGCTTTTTCCTCCAGTCATTTTATATTTCACTTTTCATTCCAGTCTTTTCACACTAGCATGAACTCGACTCAAATAGGCACTACAGTTGGCGGCGGCTTACTGGATTTTTAGTTTAAGACTTGCTTAAGCTTAAGTTTTCACCTTTTTCAGATCTATCGATAAAGGTAGGAAGGAACTAAATTAGTGTTTGCCACGCAGGTAAATGATGCTTTCAATTTTAGTGCATCATCGTATTTTTCACCCAGTGTACGGTATACATTACAGACAATTAAGAACTAATTGATAATTATTAATTGAGATACTGTCAGTATTCCGACGTTCATCACCAGCCCACACAGAAGTTACGATCTCTGTTTTCTAAAACGAATGACGTAATAAAACTTGTCCTATCAAGAAATATTCAATTCTAGCATAAATTTCCTTTTCATAATCTGAAAAGCCATTATGGAAAACTGAGTTCTGCCTCAATACCTCACAGGTTGAGACCCAATTCCACTAAAAGCTTACAGAAATCTCCGAGGCTCATTTGTTTGCCCAATTTACCTGTCTATCGGTTGTATGACCGGATTTTCCCCCGTAGGCGGTTTTCCTGGGCCCTTTTAGGTTTTGGCTTAGGATTAGGTTAATGCGTTTCAACGTCTATCAGGCTCAACAAAACAAAACAGCCTGTTCTTTGGGATAGATCATCTGATAAGATCACCAGAAGAAATAATCAAAAATACATTCAACTATCATATTAGTTTCTGGTTGCTTTAGTCAAAATAATTTAGTTTTAGGTTCAGTTTCATCTTACACTTTACTGCACAATCCATCTTACGTTGTGAACTTAAAATTACCATGTAAAGTACGTTTACGTCCATTTTCCAGTTTCAACCGCACTTCAACACGTTCAGCTGATAGCCTGTTTCATTTCTAATCCTTTCAAATTTTCTGCTCATTTTCCGTCAGGCAAATCGCTAGCATTTATAAATCCTTACTTGTCACTATTCCTAATGTAGGAAGGTTTCAAATTTCTCTCGCTTTGAATGGCTAATTACATTGTCTAGAATATCCGATCTGCTGCAACGTTTCTTTGCGATAGCTCATTGCTCACCTAAGGGTATAAATTAGGGCCAATCCTTAACAATGGACCCAACTTTCTGTTGACGTCGGCATAAATTTGCACATGATGCAATACCTAGCTAAAATTTACGGGAGTAAAATGAGGAGGCTTAATGAGCACGCTTGTCTTTCTTCCTAATGTACCAAGAGCACCAGTCAACAGGACAGCATTTTCATGGTCTTCCTAACACAGCTCCGTGGAGGAATGGATGCATTCCCACCTGCAGAACGAGAAACCCTTGATTCTAATTACGCTACCTCGGAAGCCGGGTTAGCCCCTGTCAAAGGTTTATCCCACTTCTGCATGGTTGGATCAGGGCGATAAATGTCTGGAATGCGTATGGGAGGGATACGTTCTCGGATATTAGTTTCCTAATTGAGTGAAAATTCGCGTCTTAAGGAAACGGTAGAGATGCATGGAAAGCACGCATTGCCATAAGCCTAATATGGAAGTTCAGCTGATGGCTTTGTAATTTAGTGGCTAACACGTCTGACTGCAGATCGGAAGGGCCGTGGATCAATCCCCGGTGTGCCGAATTCGTTTTTAAATTTCTTTCCGTCTTGATTTAAAAAAGCTGAGCTTCGTTTGGCACCTACTTTTTGGGTGTTCTCCTCGATGCACCAGCATGGTTGAATTGTTACAAATGTGTAGTGCTTCATTCTAGGCTAGAAAGTTAGCAAGAATTGCTCCAGGCTACGTTTGAAGCACCTGTCGCTGGTGCAACATGTATAAACTTTCCGAAAGTATACAGAAAGTTACATAATACGTGCCGCAGATATAAAATAAGAATTAATTAAGCCCTTTTACTTCCCGTATGAGGTTATCTTCGGAAAACCAACGCCAATTATTAATTAACCCTGACACCAACTAGGGTTCCGTGGCCCCAAAAATTGTTAGTTGAGGTGTTGAGTTTTCAAAACAATATTTTGCCTAGCAATGATAATAATTATCATCTTAATATAATCATGTGTTTCAGTGCATCTTATGCTATTGGAAGAATGTCACAGCCTGTTTAGATTAAATATTTCTTCCCTGGAAGCACCATAGCTGCCCAGTTCCTCCCTCCATACCTTAAGCCTAATAGTTCATGCATAGCCTCTGCACCTGTTAGCATATATTTCCCCCTGTCTAATGCATGTGTATGAGATTCTGTGAATTGAAGCTATGCTGACGGGCTCTCCCTCCTTTCCTCACTTCTTCCAGCAGGGCCTCCTCCCATCTTTATCACATCTTTTTTGGCCACTACTGATAACGCATTCCATTGACTTACAGGATTTATCTTTCCACCGAATTTTTTTTGTACACAAAATAGCTGAATGATGGAGACTAGTGAAGGTTTTGTGTTTTTGAAGATTTCTGTTAAATTGTATACAATAAAAAGCTGAAGAGTTGATAGAATTCTTAGCGCCCTGCTTAAATGTACGAATGTAAGCGGTATAATAATTATATTGATAAAATCAAATTGTAGCAAGTAAAACCTAATAGTACAAGATTTTGTGTCAATATGAAAAATTATTATCTGTCCCCCAAGAAAAGTTGTTAAGCTGTATAAGTAAAATAAAATTTAAAGAGTCGTTTTCGAGCTTCTATAATCTCAATTTTGTTTCCACAGAAAACTTTAGCTTTGTCTAGAGGGAATAATATATTTCGAAATTCTGAACAACTTACATAGCCGGAAATAGTAAATATTTAGGCTTCATTCAGAACGTTTGTTTTTAAAATTTGGTTTTGTTCATTTTTTGTGAACTTCTCTTTCTTCCTGATTAATTGATAGCTTAGTGTAAGATATTATTTAACATTTAACACTGCTTTATCTACCAACTATGACATAAATTTGCAAATTCGGGCCTATTTTTGGAAGTTCCTCTTACATTTTCCATCTGGGGACGTAGCTTTTGCCCTGATTTCTTCAACTTCGGTCGGCACTGGTTCGGTATTTACTTTCTAGGTCAACTGAGCTGTATCCTAAATCCAGGGTCTTAATCGACCCAGCCTCTTTTGGAGTCTCTCACTCACTGACATTTAATTAAAGTTCAGCAGAGACTCGGCTTAAAGAATTCATGAGTCGTTTTTAGTTCAAATTTGGGGCACTCGAACTATAAGGCACAAGAATCACCTAATTAAGCGGTTCCTTTTTTAAAGGCTAAACTTAAAGCCCAAGTTTAGGCTTCAGACTTCTACATCCCCCTCCCATAATTCATGAGTTCAGCAGTTTTTGTGACCTAGCATTGAAATAACTTTAACTTAATGCGTTTTTCCTGTCTCGGGGTTTGGCCGAATGAGGACATAAAATGTTTACAAAGTAGAGAATGAGCCTTAGCTTTCTATCAACACTCAGACTCAGACAAGCATGATACATAAACACGCCAACTCTCCAGATTTTATTTGTTCTCGGGGAAAACGGAGTTTTTCAGCTTTGATGATGTAAAGCAGCTCAATCGTAGAAATGTCTATTGTTTATCAGTAATCTAGTAAGTCTAAAATGAGTTGGAACTGGTTTATTATTCATAAAGGAGATTTCTTCTCGTCGGTTATCGTTATCAAAAACAGTATGTTAGTTCATTTGTTTGCTAGTTTCATGGGTGTGACAGCATGCACACTCCATGGTAACAGCTGGTGAACCATGCTCTGCGCGCTAACGAACGACCCATTATCACACCATGGTGTTGTGTAGTGCCCCAACAAATGATTACGTATATTTGATGGTCACCCGCTGTAACTGGAATGTACAAAAGTGAGCAGCTAGCAATATATTAACTTCCTCAGATATCTACAAACCACAACTGCAAACTCTCACTTTTTAAAAACTGAATGTGATCTTCAAGTATTCCACTCTATCCAAAATTATAGTTTCACTATTTAGTTAAGACGAATGTTTAAAGTAAACTTTCTTCAAACGACTCCCTATTTAATCAATTTGTTACTTAATTTGCTACATTAAAACCTCCACCTTTGCTGATAAAACAATCTGAGTAAAGCAGAATTCTGCCAAATGAAATTTTAGCCTCCGATGGCCTACCGGTGTAACGATAAAACAATGATTTTGCCTTCACTACACCATATTCATTATAGGTTACCATAGCTACTGGCTTTTGAAACTTACTCTATGCCAGTTCCTAAGTGGGCTATTCAATGCGCATCTTTTCTCTCTTTCTTTCTACACCTTTGCCTGTTGTTGTCTGTTGCTTATCTGGCTGTTCTGCTCTGATCAAGTTTAGGCCAGATAAGATCCATGAAAGCTAGCATTCTATGATTAACGATTCTGTTAATTCGTCCGTGGCTAACGTTTTATAATCTTAGCACAGATAGAGAAAGCATTGGTGTTGCTTTCCATATAAGCCCGCACACTTGTCCAGGGGCCTTTTCAGGACAGAGTAGAGTTAAAATTAACTGCTTTAACTCGTTTAACTATAGTTCAAGCTACGCTTTCTCCCTTTTAACTGTTTCATGAAATATATAAGAGCAAGAGTAACATAAAAGAGTTAAATTTGACTTGTTTAACTCAGCATCACCCATTACTAGGCAACAACAAGATCCTTTTTCAGCACGAACGCCCCAGTTGGTGCTACACCGGTTAGGAGCAGTGACAACTTTGTTGTAAAGGAAACTTTGTTTGTTGTTTTTGACTGGAAAGGAGTATTGCAGTCACCGAATAGTTGTCTTCACAATTACCAGAGGTGTTTAACCAGGCTGGAGATTTGTCCATCACCGGCTACGTGATGACCGCACCTCGGTAGCTCCATCCGAAGGCGGCCACTGCTTTACTATCGGTAAATTGTTGACTAGGAGGGAAAGCGAGGAAGCCGAAATATGCTAGAGCTGTTTTTTTCAAATTCTAAACTTGACATGGCCCTCTACTTATAGCTAGTGAGAAACCACTCGGCTCAGAGGCTCATACCATGATCTTGCAAAGTTTGGTGGGACATCCTCTCAACTTGCTCAGTTTAAGTTAGCGACAATTTGTTTATTAATTATCCGTAGAGTAGATATGTGGTTTTCAGCGAATGCACTAATTGGTTGTTACTGGATGACATTTATGGGCTCTATTTCTCCCTCCCACATCTACAAGGGGTAGCTGATGGTTACGTAATATTTGTTATCAGTCAAGTTGTCTATCAGAGCAGTCTGACGTCAGAAGTCTCAACTCTTCCACTACCAATCATGTTAAGCTTTTATATCCCTTATGGGATTAGGAGCCCACGATTTTCCACATTAAGATTGGCCTACCAGAAATATAGGAACTTATAAAAGTTATCCATTCAAGATTAAGAGTTGCTGTTTAGAGAGGCTTGTTATCAGCTGGTTTCCAAGATAGGTAAGAGCTTTTTAGTGTTCCACTCTTCCAAGTTGGTCCTTGTTCGATAGGTTATGGCAAAGCTTGAACATAGAATATGGTTAAACATGAAACAACAGGCACTATTATTAACCATTCTGGTAACGGAGGGGAACAACATGTTTGGCACACTCTACTTGCACACTTATTTTTAAAAATGTCATTGGTGTGAAAATTTTTTAACTTTAATTTTCAATTCAGTTTCTTAAGCAAATTGTATCAAGTGTTCGATTGTTTATTGATTCTTCACCCTAATTAAAGAAATCTCCCAAAGAATACCAACAGCGCATCCCTGGTCCTAAAATTCTGTTAGTCCGAAAGCTCGATGATATTATGATATGAATTTTGTGTTTACAAATATCGAGAAATTACTTGTCTTCCAGCCAACTATTTAATTTATCTAATGGAGGTTTTTAATACACAGTTCTGACTAAAATCCGATAAAGATTAAAAACCTCAAAGCACATGCCCCTAACATACTTTGGCTAATTAAAACCACCAGGAAGTGTTTACGAGAGAAAACTTTCATTGGAAAGGAATATTTTATTTCCCATTGTCCAAAGGTTTCTAAATTTTCCATTTCCTTGAAAACGAGGTTTTCGGCTAAAGGAAAGCGTTAAGGGTTAATTATAGAGCTTCTACCTTTTGGCCAGCCTGCCAAGAAGTTAGAGTGTCCAAGAGTTGTGACTTGCCGCTGAAAGAGACACAGTTAAATTAATTACTGCGTGTCGTTACGTTGCCTTCATTTCAATTATAGGCTGTAGGCAGCTGGCCTGACAGCTAATTGCCAATTTGGCTTCCACTTAGGCAGGAAGCTCCAGTTTTTTCGAGCCCAGCCGTTTGTTTACATGACACTCTCCATTCGCTTTATCTTAATACATTGTTTTGCCTCCTGTCCAGCTGTAAAGAGCAGGTGTTGTTAGACCTTAAGAACCTAAAAGTAGTGAATTGTTTGCTCGATCATATATTTTATCGTTATTTTCTGGTCATTACCTAACAAAAAAGGGTCCGTTATTAGTCAATAATAAATTATGAATTCTGAGAATATTCAGTAGTCCGAGTTTTTGATTTTGATTTTGATTGTGTGCGACTATCCTACTTTAATTAGTTTAATAAAGCAGACAAACTTGAATTGTAATCAAAACTGTCGTTCATATCGTTAAAACATTATACTTTCACTCTTATTTGAGCTTAAATGTTTGTTATTTTTATATTTGTAGTTGCGGGTTTCTCAGTATCTGCTCAGGATTCGATGGTAACCAGTTATAGACCTTTTAGCATCAATTTTAGTAATTATTCAATTGACCGCCACCCACTGATTAGCCAGTCATGAAAGATGGTCGAGGGGGAAGCGGTGATTTCGATCGAATCGACGTTTTGGCCACCGAAATGACCTCCTCCCAGGAACCGCCACCCTCAACCAGTTCAACTGCTCAAACTCTATTATTAACGGACTGCGCTAGCGGGCCTTCCTCAGCTCAGAGCTTCTATCCAGCGGAAGTGGTGCAGATCCAGATCCCTGGGAAAACCGCGGTCACCAAGGCAGCGGTGATTCGAAATTGCTATCCTCAGTTGAAGGAGGGTAATCTGGTGGGTCAAGCCTTACTGACGACCCCCTACGATCAGTGCTATTCAATTGGCGGTTTTCTGGCGGCCCCGGAAAACACTTTTAGTGATAAACACTTATCAGACTCCCATGAGTCTATCTCTACCACGAGTAGAGGCTCGACTACTGATATGGAATACGTGGTGCCTCGGGAAAAGGTTAGACGTAAAATTCGACGACTTGTCACAGTGGTTGCGGTCATTCTTACGCTCATGTGCATTTTTCTGGTTGGCGTGTCCCTGTCACTCGGGCGAAAGATAGATGAATTAGGTATTATGTAACAGCTAAATTCGATAAGGGCTTGCTTAGGCTTTACTTTGAAATTGTCGCGAAGGTTTTAGCTTAGGATGCATACGTAACATTTTCACTGTTCAAATGACATCTACAATTGTTGTTTTATGTTCATGAACAAAGTGCAATTTTATTAACTCTGCTGTCTGCTTGCTTACGATATCACTTCACTGGTTTGGCAATTATTCAGTGTCATACGTTCTTATACGTATACATTATAGCCGAGATATATACCGACCGGGTGAGGTGACTGTAGAAAGTATAATTTCGCTTTATGAGAACTGAGAAGACGAATAAGAAAACTTATATACTGCATTAATTGTATTATGTTATTTCTATTTTAGCAGAAAATGCTGTCCTGTCAACTCAAAGCTCGCCATCGCCAGCCGTTGTCCCACCGCCTGCAAATCCAGCCAAGAGTCGACTGAAGACTTTCACAACCTAATCAGGACTACATGAGACTCCTTATGTGCCAATAAATATCAAATTATATAGCCCATTTTTGAAGCGCAGGATGTTTGCTTTGATTACTACTGTCACTGTGCCAACATTAATTGAATAGGGTATCTTAATTGTCCAAACGTGGCACGGGACTGACATCTACCTAATCAAGTCATTCGTTGCTTAGACGGGAAATTGAAACATTTTTCACCGACATTCTTTTTTATATCTTTGTACATAATATGTAGATAGATAAGTAAATATTTTTTCAAAATATCAGTACATATGTAATATGTATAGCAAACAATTGCAATTAATGAACGAACTTGTGAAATATCAGCATCTCTAAGGATGAAATCAGTGTAGTAAAGCAGGTTCGCTATCGCTGTGGCTCAGTGGTATGGCTGGCTCACTGAAGATTCGAAACTGGGCGGTTCAATCCCCGCCCTGGACACATTTCTTCATACCTTTCAATCGTGTAGTCAACCGTGCCGTATCCCCAACGTTCTGGGAAGATACCTAGGAACTCTCTTAGAAACGTTCCAGTAGAAACTACAGGAATCATTTTTGTAGATGATAACTACAAAAACTTTTGTAGAAAGTACACGTGACGTCTTGTAATTCCTACAGGACATTGTTGGTAGTTTTTAGCGGACAAACCTTGGTAGAATTGGTTACAAGTTAGATTAGTATCAAGAGTGCATAATTGCACTATATATAAAAAGAAGAGTAAGCCACTAGAGGGCTCCTCTTCTTGGCATTGCGTAACGGTGCTCTGCCCACAATACGCGAATGTTCCCCTGTTTGGTGGGGGTAGCTCTCTTCGACAAAGCATACCCCCCCTCCGTTTATTGGAGGGGGGGTAGCAGAAAAGAGGTCCCCGTTTGGTGGGGGGGTAGAGCAGAGGATTACGGTAGTTTTTGTTCTATTCGCAAAGGGTCCCCGTTTGGTGGGGGGGGGTAGCAAAGAGAGGTTCCCGTTTGGTGGGGGGGGGGTATGCAAGAGGGGTCTCCGTTTGGGGGGGGGTCGCCAACAGCCAATCAAATCCATCCAATCTTAGCCTGACTTGGCGACCCCCCACCCAAACGGGGACCCCATTCTGCCTACCCACCCCCACCAAACGGGGACTATGGTTAATGTGGTTATTAGTTCATGTGGTTGTCTGATTTGATATAAAGACTGCCGGCTTTGAAGAATGAAGTATGATATGATCTCAGGTTTGGAGGCAGCCGGGAAGCCGCTTTTTCGACCACACAGTACTCTTGGATTAGATTGGATTTTAGACCACAAGAACCTGCTATTCCTGGAAATTGGAGACTGAAATTCAGATCACAGAGGAGAATAGGTCAAATATCAGTAACTCCAGAAAGGTTGAAAAAAATCAGTTGAAAGCAGTTTCGCTGTCTGAAATTGTCAGTGGTAGGGTGTTCAACTCAATATCCAAAACTCCCTGGTTCGATCCCTGTACACTGGACACTTTTCGTCATATCTTTCAATCTTGGTTTTCAATCTTTTACAAACTAAACTAATATTTATATAGGTCGAAGATTTCTAAGCTGCTTGCAGTTGGTTTTTGAGGATTGCCGGTCAAACAAAATCCGGACCTCACGGCTCAGTCAGCTAACCGTTAAATTCTTACTTTGGAATAGTGACAAGACAAATACTGGTTGCTGAAGTCATGTAGGTTTTCCGATGATCGCCAACAAAGCTTAAGTTTTAGAGTTTCAAGCACGAAGTATTTCCCAGTGTTACAGACACTCTCATGAGCTACAAGACGTAATCAAATCGTAGAAAAATCCAGGTTAAGCCATCATATTCAAATAAAATTTCTTTAATATAAACCTCACAGCTATTATTATTATCAAGAGTGCATAATTGCACTATATATAAGAAGAAGAGTAAGCCACTAGAGGGCTCCTCTTCTTGGCATTGCGTAACGGTGCTCCGACCACAATACGCGAATGTTCCCCCGTTTGGTGGGGGGGGTAGCTCTCTTCGACAAAGCATACCCCCCTCCGTTTGGTGGGGGGGGGGGGGTAGCAGAAAAGAGGTCCCCGTTTGGTGGGGGGGAGCCAACAGCCAATCAGATTGCAGAGACCCCCTCCCCGTTTGGTGGGGGGAGATAGCAGAGGATTACGGTAGTTTTTGTTCTATTTGAAAAAGGGTCCCCGTTTGGTGGGGGGGGGTATGCAAAATGTGTCCCCCGTTGGTGTGGGGGGGTGTGGAACAGGGGTCCCCGTTTGGTGGGGGGGGGTATGCAAAATTGGTCCCCGTTTGGTGGGGGGGGGGGGGGGGTAGGCAAAAGAGGTCCCCGTTTGGGGGGGGGTCGCCAACAGCCAATCAGATTCAGCCAATTTTAGCCTGACTTGGCAACCCCCCCCCCCCCAAACGGGGACCCCATTCTGCCTACCCACCCCCACCAAACGGGGACTATGGTTAATGTGGTTATTAGTTCATGTGGTTGTCTGATTTGATATAAAGACTGCCGGCTTTGAAGAATGAAGTATGATATGATCTCAGGTTTGGAGGCAGCCGGGAAGCCGCTTTTTCGACCACACAGTACTCTTGGATTAGATTGGATTTTAGACCACAAGAACCTGCTATTCCTGGAAATTGGAGACTGAAATTCAGATCACAGAGGAGAATAGGTCAAATATCAGTAACTCCAGAAAGGTTGAAAAAAATCAGTTGAAAGCAGTTTCGCTGTCTGAAATTGTCAGTGGTAGGGTGTTCAACTCAATATCCAAAACTCCCTGGTTCGATCCCTGTACACTGGACACTTTTCGTCATATCTTTCAATCTTGGTTTTCAATCTTTTACAAACTAAACTAATATTTATATAGGTCGAAGATTTCTAGGCTGCTTGCAGTTGGTTTTTGAGGATTGCCGGTCAAACAAAATCCGGACCTCACGGCTCAGTCAGCTAACCGTTAAATTCTTACTTTGGAATAGTGACAAGACAAATACTGGTTGCTGAAGTCATGTAGGTTTTCCGATGATCGCCAACAAAGCTTAAGTTTTAGAGTTTCAAGCACGAAGTATTTCCCAGTGTTACAGACACTCTCATGAGCTACAAGACGTAATCAAATCGTAGAAAAATCCAGGTTAAGCCATCATATTCAAATAAAATTTCTTTAATATAAACCTCACAGCTATTATTATTATCAAGAGTGCATAATTGCACTATATATAAGAAGAAGAGTAAGCCACTAGAGGGCTCCTCTTCTTGGCATTGCGTAACGGTGCTCCGACCACAATACGCGAATGTTCCCCCGTTTGGTGGGGGGGTAGCTCTCTTCGACAAAGCATACCCCCCTCCGTTTGGTGGGGGGGGGGGGTAGCAGAAAAGAGGTCCCCGTTTGGTGGGGGGGGGGGGGAGCCAACAGCCAATCAGATTGCAGAGACCCCCTCCCCGTTTGGTGGGGGGGGGGGTATAGCAGAAGATTACGGTAGTTTTTTTCCTATTTGAAAAAGGGTCCCCGTTTGGTGGGGGGGGGGGGTATGCAAAAGGGGTCCCCGTTTGGTGGGGGGGTATGCAAAATGGGTCCCCGTTTGGTGGGGGGGTAGGCAAAAGAGGTCCCCGTTTGGGGGGGGGTCGCCAACAGCCAATCAGATTCAGCCAATTTCAGCCTGACTTGGCAACCCCCCCCCAAACGGGGACCCCCGGCTGCCTACCCCCCCCCCCCACCAAACGGGGACCCCTTTTGCATACTCCCCACCAAACGGGGAGGGGGTATGCTTGTCGACCCCCCCCCCACCAAACGGGGGAACATTCGAGTTTTCTGGTCGGAGCACCGTTACGCAATGCCAAGAAGAGAGGCCCTCTAGTGGCTTACTCTTCTTCTAATATATAGTGCAATTATGCACTCTTGTAATTATGCTAGTCAGTGCAGCGAATAACGATAAGTAATTTTCAATGCAATAAAATGCAAATATTCTAATAAATGTGCACGCCTATTTTAAATGCGCTTGGCGGTTTCTTAGACCAGGAACTCTCCGTTTTGGGTAAAATTTGTACAAAATACCGAAAAGGTCTTACTCGAAAAAATACTCCCACCCAAAATTCGCCCACAGCACTGTCCGATGCCTAGTGATGTTTCAGTCGTCGCTGAAACTGAAACTATTTTGAGAAGAGACCTGAAACTGAAACTGAAACATTTTTAGGCAGCCGACTGAAACTGAAAATATATTGGGTAAAAGACTGAAACTCGGACTGATACTAGTTTCAGTCCTTCCTTAAATGTTGAAATTTTTAAGGTTTTGAGCCTCGATTCTGTTAACATTGCTGTAAAAGAGGCTGAATAAACATTAAATTGCGCTTTATGTTAACTCACAGAGCTGGAAACCGTTGTTTTTAAAGCGAACTGAAACTGAAACTGAAACTCCGACTGAAACTAAAACTGAAACTGAAATTATTTTACTTTGCCGACTAAAACTTAAACTTAAACTGAAACTATTTTGGTTCGCCGACTGAAACTGAAATTATTTCGAACCTCTGACTGAAACTGAAACTGAAACTAAAATCGGCTACTGAAACAACACTACTGATGCCTACTCAACTAAATTACGCTAAATAAATATTCGAGATTTAATTCTCCAAGGCACGATAGAAATTCATATGCAAATTAGTGACAGAAACAATTTATGTTAAACCTATTTCCAAACAGGCTTGTACAAATTTAAACAGCCAGTAATTAGGACGAGGAAAAGGCAAAAAACCACAACTTATATATATAATGATATCAGCAATGAAAGTGAAAACACCTGAATTATACAGATATTGGCCCAAAACAACAGAAGAGTAGATTTTGAAAGAAAAACGAAATTAAGAAGCACAATTTCCAACCTTTTAAGAGTCAGACGGAAACAATCAGTCATTATTATTATTATGAGAAAACGAGTACATAACAATGAACAATTATATTGGTGGCACTAAACCTATAACTATGTAAAATTTCTCGTGTAGACAATGGTCAACTAGCGAAAACTGAAACTTAATTTTTTGTTTATCATAAAACCAAATATTTCCTCTACATCAATTCAAATATTCCAATCCAAGAAAGCTAGAATATGCTAGAAATAAGAGTAAAGAGTCGGAACCAATTGATTGTGTGAATGACAGAATTCATTCATAAATATTAACATGGCTTGAACCGGGCATCATGTCGACAAGAATAAACACATGAGCCACAACTAATAAAATAACAGAAAACAGCAACAACAATATACAGAAATAAAACTTGCATGCACTACGTACTGCCAAAAACTAATTGCAGTTTTTGCACAATTTAGACTGAATCTCATGAGAATGAGAATGAATCTCAAGAGAATTTTCTAATTTTTTGCTATTTTCATTAAACCAAAAGACTCTCGATTATTGTCCACAGACACGAGATAACGTGACTGTTAGCTGAGTAGGCCTGCCACTGCAGCTGAACATACCACGAGAAATAGATGATTCACGTATCTTATCGATAGCGATAATTTACGAAAACAACAAAAAAACAACAAAACAATGAAAGCACGAACTGCCATGACCAGCTCAAATAAACAAAACGAGAAGACAGACAAAGAATACAAAGCGAAGCCTATTACAACTGCGTCAAGCATTAGGGAATATATAATAAAATGTAATTTAAACTTTAAAATTTAACTTTGAATATCTTCTAAAATTGGATCAAAGATCAAATACTTTATACTAAGAAGTGTTTGCAATTCGATTTACAACTCCTGTTTACAATGTTTAGTTCCTTTTGGTTTTACTTCTTCTCAGGTGTAATAAGCCGAACATGTAAAATTAATTACGTATATAACAAACAATTTATTCCGCGCACAAATTTTCAATTACACAAAACTCCACAGAACAAAATAAGCAGAGAGTGGGTCATCAATTTACCGCCTCCAATATGGCTAATACACTAAATAAAATCAATGGATAGTTTCCAACAATACTACTAAGCCACACGACAGGAATGTATGAAAGATACAATACAATATCAAAATACAACAATCGAAATCAATAAAGTGAAGAATCATTGCAAAATGAATAGAAATGAACAATATCAACTATCAAGGGTCATTGAAAACTGATCTCCTGATAGCGAAATATCAAAATTCTCCGATAAAAAGTGTTAATCTTCAGTTTCAGAGTAAGCTAATCTGCCAACCGCAAACGGGGGAAGAATTGATGACGATAACGTTTCAGAGTGCTTACAAGAGGAAATCTGATTTCATCGCTTTTCAACATATACCTATTATGAAGGAAGCAAACTGCTTGGATAATGAAAACATTTAAACATAAACTATTGAACTTCATTTTTCATTAAACTTTCACAATCACAAAATCAAAATCATATTCAAAAAGTTAATTCTGGTACGGTAAAACACATTTCAACGTCAGATTAGAAAACAAGCTTTCTGAAATGACAACTACAGTGGAATAGTTTGCGGTTTACAGAACACAATACGAGTAAACAAGGGTATCTTTAAAATGCCATGAATTTACTCTGCACAAATAAGAGTCAGTAATAATATACAATTAAACAGAGTGGACATTCGGTGTATGTGTAAGTACGCTAGTCTCACAGTGTTTAATTAACAATATATCGACAAGCACATACCGGCGGCCCATTGTCTTAAAAGCTGACACGCGTTGTTCAGACAAATCATTAGCATCGGTTTGACTATTCCCATCCCAAGTTTGAAGCTATTCTTTAAGTAAGTAAGTAAGAAATAACAATCTATCTTCAAAGAAAAAAGGCAAAGTTGATCATGGGAAAATGGAGGGGCTGACCCTTGAAGACATTAAGTCCCTCCCTACATAGACTCCTGCCACCTTTCCATAGTTGTGTAACCACTTATCTACCACCCAACTAAGGATGGATACTATAATGAATAGGCAGGAAAAACATAAAAAACATGATGAAACTTCAAATGCAGAAGATCGTATCAGCTATTTATCAGTAAATTATAATAAGCACTACATTAATTAAAGTACAATAAACAAAGCGAATTCTATGCTTACCGGGATAAGAAATATAAACTACATACATAAATAATAAAATGGATAATGTGCATAATAAACTAATAATCTTAAAATACCTAAAATATACACAAACAAAATATAACATCGAAAAATCTCAGCAATCAAATGCCTCGGTGTGTAACACAATCAAAGGAAGAAAAATAAAAGAAAGAAAAAACTCAGAACCACAAGGAAAATATTTATACCATGGCCAAGTCTAAAATTCGCAAAGGAGAACCAAAAACCACAAACACTAAATTAAACATTCAAGTACATACGTAAACATTATGAAAAACCACTAAATATAAATTTAAGGTACAATAGGTTAAGGCAAACTGAAAGGTTATAGGACCAATGTTTACATAATAATAATGCCAAGTTCATAGAGTCTAGTATATCAATACTCTGACGGAGACAACATTTACGCAACACTAAAACTAAACGAGCACAAGTACACGTCACAAATATGCCAGTACTAACAAATTTATGGGGAAAAGCGACAACGATTAATGTAGACAGATGAGTCTAAGCGCAAGCATACGGGGAATGAAACAGAAATAAATAAATGAAATTACCGCGTACGGAATGCCCTAGAAATAGTGTATAATACCAGAGAGTGGAAAAGGCTGGGTGTAGAGGAAGGGGGGGATCCAAGAAAGCATCATACAAGATCAAGGAGCGAGGCGAGTCGAGATCCACAGATAACCAGACTTTTTGCAGTTTTTTAAGGTCAAGAATAGGGAGGCACAATAAATTCAAGGAAATAAGGTCCGGGGAGGGGGTCAGGCTACAATTTTAATTACAACGGAGGATCAAGTCAACATTCCAGCATCCCGTGCCTTCTCCTCGTCGTACTTTTTGAAGATCCACTGCTGATAGGGATCACTGGTATCGCACTCCACCATCTTGATGCTGGCCCCGTCCTTGGTCATTTGCATACACTTGGAAGACACCACGTGCAGTATCTGATGCAACTGAAACAGCAATACGCAAGTACGGCAACATTAAACAACTTAATAATAATTTAAGTAAACACGTTTTACTTAACACGTAATTTTTCACACTAATGCTCTTGCAATCCTTAATTCAATGCCACAACAGGATATCCTTTTGCTTGCTAATTTTATTAATACCAAATTCAAATAAATCTTTCTTTTGTTTGCGGTTCTTTAATTTACTACAAATCCGCAACGTAAATATACAATTAAGTACGTATATACGCAAAGCCTTCATTATTAATCATCAACACAATAGTGCTCTAGTGCGCAATAGAACAAACATGTCAACATTAACTAATTCTTGAATCAATACGTTAAAAATTGTTATCTCTGACGGCCCTGCCCAGAAGTAATAATTTTCCAAACAATACTATCGGTTCAAACGTTAAAAAGTTTGGCCAAATTCTCCAAAAACTAATCCCTAATACTTGTTGCAAATAACCAATTAAAAAATTAGCTAAATGAACCTTGTGGTCGTATTTCCAATGCTGATTTCCCTTCATTGCATGACAGGGGAAAATCATAACATCCTGACCGGCGAAGTCCACACAGGATTCGTCTCGACGAATCTCACCATCCTTGCTCAACATCCAATACTGAAAAACAAAAAACCATTAAAAATTGGAAAAACGTTTCAATGAAACTAAACCTAAACAGGAAAGAGACTACTTCTAAAACTCCTAAAGTTAAAAGTATTTCCAAATTCACAGTCCTTCTATAGATGCATGGTAAAAAGCTGAATTAAAAATACAACGACGTATATAATTAAAGAGCTAGTTTTGTTATTTTCCCATGTTGATAAACAAACCTCTTATTCAAGCGACACAATACACTGAAAAGCCCATTTGTGATTGGACGGCTTACATTACAATAGCAACAGTACATTATTACCAGAAAAGAGTTTGACTACTGCCAGGGGTTCTGTTATTACCTCGAGGCGTCATGCTCAACCTGCTAACGGCTGACCCCCGCAAGCATAAACCTAATACGACAAACTGATTCCTGCTATACCGACGCCCCACTGAAGACTGAATTATTTTTACTGGGGGGGGGGGGAGTGGGGAGGGTGCTTCCCCCATAGAATGCGCATCAACATAAATTTCTACCTCCACCGCTCCACCCAAAGCCCAACAAACTGCCAAATTTTAGCAATTCCCCTTAAATTTTCAAAGCTTTGTCTGGAGTCTTCAGAGCCGCCATTTAGAGCCATAACATGCAGATTGACTTTTGTTGTTGGGATAATTATTTTTTCGGAGAAGATCAGCCGTTAGGATACAGATCACTGTGGCACGACACAATAACAGCTGTCACACTCTTATCTGTTATGCAGTCTCGATTAGACGAAGACAACGTATCCGAAAATATTCTAGTGGGCAATATTACAGCACAGGTACCACACAGTAACAAAACAATTACAGACAGGCACAGAACAGTACAATATATTGTTAGACCACACACTGAGATATAACAAACAGCATGCAAGTATGGCTTCCGCTTACGATCTGATATCAGGCTGGACGTTATCAACCGGGGCTGACCTTCCAACAAGCGCATAATTAATTATGTCTTAAGAATAGACCAACTAATGTATCCGGATCATATATTTAATCCAGGTTTATTTAAAAACCGATCCCACAGACAACAGCAGTGTCTTATCTTTTGAGTCGGCTAGTGTTCCACTCTACTAGAGACTCACTGGCTTGTTCACTGGGACCGACGTTCAGAAAATCAACAGCCTGATAGCATAAGCATAAAGAAGAAGTCCTAAGCATGTCTTTATTATACAGTTTCTATTTCATGAAATGCATAAACATACAATTTGTGCTTAATAAAACTTTGCCGTCCACTGTTCTGTTAGGTTCCCGTCATTGCAAGAAAAACCTCTTCAACTTTCAAGATATCACTTCTGGCAGAAAGGTTATCCCAATTAACACTACGCCCCGTTCGCGGGAAAATCAAGTACCAGACAGATTTACTAGTGGAAAACCCTAACCTCTACTTTCCCCACAACGCTTTAATTGATTGTCAGCCTGCTGTAAACTGGATGTTAATAGAAAGTAGTGATGGGCACCTGTTGGCTGACATCCGGATAATATCCGGTTTGAGAAAAATATCGGGATATCCGCTTACATTTTAATTTCAAATAAAGTAATAAAACTTAACCAATTTTTTAATAATACATAAGAAAATTTTAAAAGATTTTATAAATTTTTCTGAAAATATTATTGAAATATAGACTGCGGATCGATACACAACGCAAAACTGACAGAAAAATTAAAATTTCAAGTTTTGAACTCGAAAATTTTTTAACTGAAATTTTGAGCAGGTAAACAGCCGGATATCCGTTACTGAAAAATAGACTCATATCCGGATCCGGTGCCCATTACTATAATAGAAAGTAAACAAACAATTTAGCTGCAAGCAAAATGTACAAACGGGAAACGGGAAGGAGAAAAATGTTTTAAGAAAACGTCAAAAAAACTTGCAATTAAAAATAATAGTATTTTACAAAATCAAAGTTTCACAATGCTCTGAATACATTCCACAAAATTCTGCCTAAAATTTTATTATTATCTTAGTGATTATTCAATCATTCAATTCAAGTGCTAAAACCCACCGGTTATTAGTTAATCTGAAAAGAACAGAACAAACGACCCGAGTAGTAGTAGTAGACATTTAGACGCATACCTGATTTCCACCCTGTCCATGACACCAGTGCAATTTAAGGGGAGCCGACTTTTTCCCACGTCGGCTCTTTTTGTCATAGTCTAGACAAATCTTGGCCCCGCCGCCTTGATTTCGCACCTACATCACAAGACGAGCAAATGCAGAAGAGGAAAAACAAGAAGAAAGGAAGAAAAAAGGAAGCGAAAAAATGTGGACGGCTGGCTACTCCCCGGCGCACTATTGAACAGTAAGCAAGGAATTACTTACTGTTCTAGAAGAAAAAAAGGCTGCAGTCTAGACGACAGCGCTCACTGGAAGGGCAGAAAAGAGCGAAAAATTTTGAAAGAGAAATGAGATGAAAAACGGTGGAAAGAGAAACACAACCGGAAAAAACAAAGAAGAAAACAACATAACAGAAAACTAAAATAGCTGATTAGTAGATGTTTTAGCAGAAAGCAGTCCCTTTATAAGAAACAGGACATCATGCACAGGTTGTATTATGTATTATGTAAAAAGTTTGGACTGAAGTTGTTATGATAAAATGGGATAAAAACGTTCGAAACAACAATTTAATCAAAAAAATCAAACGATCAAAAATGTAAAAGAATAATAAATTTTAAAACTGTGAAAATGATTAAATTTTTGTCATGCAAAAAACTTGCTGTATATACCTGATTTCCTATACTACCATGACAGGGAAAAATTTGAATCTTATGTCCGGAAAACATGAAACCGTCTGGACCGTCCAAACATTTACTGGAACCCCCGTCAGGAGAGAATAGTCTAAGCTACAACATTGACAAATACGAGATACACAAAGTAGCGACAAAGCACATTGACTAACACATAGACTTGAACAAAAAAGCAAGGAAAGCCTCAAAGATAACACAAATGTTAGTATCCGCACACATACACACGACAATAGAACACAACGTGGGCAAAAAATTAAGATTTGTGTTAAAGTTAAACTACATAGCAACAACAGAAACCATATAAGCAAACATAATAAACCAAATTCGTACGGCTAAAGTAAAGTTAAATCAAAATAGAAACAACAATTACGTGCAGCGCAGTCAAAGCAAGCAACCAACCACATTATAATACGAAGCGTCAATGTATGTTGCATTGCATGCACAACCAACGCAGCAGGAGCAGCAAATTCCACATATAAGCTGGCTGCAACCAATGTCAAGGATTTAAAATCATAAAAAAATTTTCCATCCCAGAAGCACAGAGAGAACCTTTGGCAGTCGAGAAACAGAAAAAAGTGAGTAAGCGTAAAGAAGGTTGCTCTTTCTACGACAACACGTCTTTTCACAGTATCAATGCCAGAAATTTGAAATCCCCGAAACATTAGGTGCAACCAGCTAGCACGGCAGCAAAGAAGCGCACTGGATTGATACTTTAGGTTTACCTGGTTACCACCTTGACCATGACATGGATAGGCCCCCACTGGCTTTTCGTTGTGCTCACGACCAACGGGACTATCCATGCAATACTGGGCAGCGTTACCTTGATTACGGACCTACAATGAGAGGAAGAACGACCAAAAAACCAAACAATGCAGCCTAAGAGAATGAATGGGCCAGAAATAATAATGGAGAAAAAGCCGTAAATAAACAAACAATCAGTAAATAAAAGCCTGAATACGGATTACAGGCTGAATAAATCAAGCCTAAAATGACTAAAATGTCAGGTGCTAAAACCTGACTACTATGCTGGGTGGTTGGCTAGAAAAGCTAAATTCACTAAACTAAACATTAGAAAACCTCTTCATTAGAATAAAACTAGCCGGCATTGTTACTTATTACTACTACCATAAAATTTTTGCTGTAAATTGTAAAATGATATTGTTAAGTGCAAGCTGTCAATTTCAACAGCATTAGGTAGGTTATCTTATAAAAGACTATTGTTAAACCGAGAAGTGTTGTTAGCGTAATGTTAAATGTTATGACTGTTAGGTGTTGTTAGGTGCTGTAGCCATCACCTCGCTGCACGGAATGGACAACAAATTGCATTACAGTAGTAATAATAGGTGGACAGCATCCCTACAACTAAATCCATGTCGGGATAAAGGCAAGATGGCAAGGCAAGGATGAACCCAAAATTGGGACACCATACCTCCAAAAGTATAGGATAAAACATTGTTATTGTAAAATATATCCTCTTTTGCACCTATATAGGATGTTCTAGTTGTTGTATTAGTAGTTACTGGGTTTTTTTAGGCAAAAATAAGTGGGGGGGGGGGAAGAGGGAGGGGGCGCCCCCCCACACTAGTGGGGGGGGGGGGTCCAAAAGTGGGGGGGGGTAAAATAGGCTAAAAATGCCCAAAATACCGTATAAAAAGCCTGTTTTCTACATATACTGCTATAACTAAGCTTAAACAAGCTCAAAAATTAAGTTTTGGCACCAAAATAGACGATTTTTTACCAAAAATTTCCGGCGAAGCCGGCAAAATTTTGAAAATATTGACCAAAAATCCCAAAAATTTGGCATTTTCTGGGCACCTTAGGGTGAGTGGGGGGGAAGCCCAAAAAAGTGGGGAGGGGAACGAGTGGGGGGGGAGGTCGAGTGGGGGGGGGAGGTCGAGTGGGGGGGGGGGGACCCAAAAAGTGGGGGGCGCCCCCCCCCCCCCACCAGTAAAAAAAACCCCAGGTTAGTATGTAAAACTTTGCGGTAAAGCTCTGACACAACAACCACCATCGATAAATGTTTTGCCTGAAAAGTCTAAAACGCTCTCTGTAAGCATAGTCGATAAAATTATTACTTACGTAATTATTGCGAAAATTGTTAAAATAAGCATAAACTGAATATGACTACATAAATATACTTCTATTCTCAAAGTTCGTATAATTTGTTCCAATTTATGATACGGATCAGAACAGAACGGAAACTACAATTTTCTCTGTGTTCAACAGTTCAATCTATAGTCCGAAGTCCGATGATGCCGAACAATTGAGAACTTCGACCACGGGTGCGTATTCTAAAAAATTAGTAGTTCCTTGACACCTGAGTGGAGGAAATCCAAAAGTTCGGTGGCCCCAGCCAACATAGCAGAAAAATTCGAAGAAACCACTTTTATAGTTAGGTCCATAGATTAGTAACACAGGAGGTCCAATACCCCATGTCAGCAATTGTCTAAAACTTTTAAATTTCCCATAAAATTTTGGAAAAAAATTAACCCTGAGTTAATGTATTTCGCCTACCTCAAAGAGGTGGAAACACATCCCAAAGTCTGGTACAACTAGGATTAGAAGGTGTCCAAACGTTTTTTCGACTTTCTCTGATCTTGCTAGTTTTTACCTATTTTATGGTCCCAATACATTTTAACGAGTTGTTAAAATTAAACTTGTAAGTCGTACGGTTGTTGTGTAATTTCACGTCAAAGTTGAGGTCTCAATGTTAAACATAGAAAACTTAAAATGTTTCATTTTTTGGTCTAATGTCAAAAAATCACGAAACTGTGCAATGTTAACCAGCCTTGTCTGGTATCATTATAAAGGCCTGGATAAATACTGTGATTTGTTGGAATTAGAATTTTGATTTAAGCCTTTAAAAGTTTTTATAATAAATTTTTGAAGATTGGGTCCGATCTTAAAGTGGCTTCAAATTTTAAATCTTCAAAAATTAATTAACGAATTTTAGAGCCTAAGTCAAAACTCCGATTCCAACAAATCACAGGACTTATCCAGGACAGGATCACAGGTCCTTTCTAATGACACCAGACACGGCTGGTTGGCATTGCCCAGTTTCGAGATTTTTGACACTAGTCCAAAAAAGTGAAACTTTATGTTATGTTTAAAATTTATGTTTATGTTTGAAACTTTACTCCACAACCGTACGACTTACGACTTTAATTTTAAAAACTCGTTAAAATATACCGTTTGGACCATAAAATATGTAAAAATCAGCGAGATCGAAGAAAAGTCGGGCAAGTGACCAAAATATGGACACCCACCCTCCCCTTTAGGTAAGAAAGCCTGGCCACAATTTACGAGTCGCAATCGGAAACGGATTCAACTATGGGGAACAGGGAATATGCAAACGGACATTGCTTGTAATAAACGTTTAAATTTACCCAAAAATCATGCAAATTGAAAAAACGGCCCTGCAACAATTATCAGAAGCCAACGGATCACCTAATGAAAAATACGTATATAATGAAAAATGGACATTAGCGTTAGCGAAATGGAAAAATGAAAAGCTATAGTCTCGTCATTCCAATTGAAATATTGAAAACAAAGAGTAAAAAATCTTCGTGTTCACTTAAGACAGAGACACAAAATTTGGGGTATTATGCTAAGCAGTTGTTATTATTATAATGAACATGTAGTAATAAGCCTTCACCGGTTACACAAAGAAATAAAGAACAAAAGTAAATTAAACGCAAATAAAAATGTAACTACATGTAACTAAGGAAGCAACGAAGTTGCAAAATAAAATTGGAATCAGTGGAATTTTCAAAAGAGCATATTTTGCCAGTTGTCGGATTGCACTATTCAGAACTGAAATAATCAACTCAGCCGGAGACTAATTACGGGAAATACGAGTTTAGATTAAAATTTTTTCGGCAAAATTACATATAAAAGTAACTATAAACACCCTAAAAGCACCAAAATTAATATTACTAGTCAAACGATCATGAGAATAAAGTAGTGCGAACTTTAAGATTTCAACTTAAATTAAAACAAACATCTTGTCTCGGATATCATGTTAATTACATTGGGCCAGCGAGGCTGTTTCAAGTGTGGGGAAAATAGAGGATAACAATATCTAACCCCGTGGCAACATGTTTATTTTTGTGTTCAGGTGACTCTGGGGTTATTTTAAAATAAATTTCATTTTTCAGGCGCAAAGAAGTGGGATTGGAGACAAGGGGGAGGTCTAATTTAGCCTACTTTCCAGAAATTTAAACCTGCGTAAGCAACACTGCTCGAAAGCATTCAACTTGCCAAAAACCTTATAATTTCAGAACTCGAACCGTGAGGACCTCAGAACTTTTATAAAAGCAGTCCCAGAAAACCTATTCGCATCCTCTCACAAACAGCTACCGATGACCCTTTGCTGAGTTTTAGTCTTGGGCTTAAACTTAAATAATTTGAAAGGAGCCAATAACTATTTCCCTAAGAATATGGATACAGGA